>JAPYYZ010002412.1:0-13156 GCA_030522705.1 Eretmocerus eremicus | reverse complement strand
TTTGGGTTGGTCTGATGCAAGACTTAATTCGACATGGAACACATCCAAAACAGAACACTCTTCTGAATAATATCAACTGAAGGGTGACTTATCATTGAGTTGTGAGGAGAATCTCGGAAATGAATCGATTTTCCAATGAGTCTGCCGTCGGAAAGTGACTTTACTTGAAGGATATCATTTTGAAAGAGCTTTCTCGACTCTCATCGTCAAATTCTGAATGATGGCCCCATGATTCCGTAAATCAGAGTTTTTCGGAAGAGCGTCTTCTACGTGACACTGATAGCTACAGGCTCACACGGACATGCATTTCTATGACTAATCGTTAATGAGATCCGGAACAGCAATCCTTACCAAACTTTTTTCACAGTTTCGCCCAAACGAGAAATGAAAGAATCCAGGGTATTCCTGTCAAATGAGCACTCTGAGCTTGGATACTGCCTAAAACATTAGTATTTGTCGATGAAAATAGAAAAACAATAGCATTGCCCATGTAGGCCCATGTTAAAATTTCATGTATGTAGGTTTATCTGCAACGTTGATCTTCTCGTCTATATCTCAAAACAGAAGACCCATTCGATAGAAATACTCCGGATCCTTTCATTTTTTGGCAATATAACTCTGTAAAAAAAATTTGGTGAGGATTACTGTTCTGGACCTCAGAGCCTCCACTTGTGAGTTTGAACCCTTTGTTTTTCGGCCATTTTGGAGCATAATTTTGGACGCAATAAATCAAAAAGTGTTCTCAATTCACGTTCGTAGAATAAGCACGCTGAAAATTTCTTGGTGGAATGATTGCGGCGTGCTACGATAGACAAATAAGGGGCCATCCTCAAATGATGTCACACTCTTGGGGTGGAGAGGGGTCCAGCTAAGCGTGACAAGCGATGGATAAAAGGGATTCGGTAAAGGGCCTCAGCATGACAAAGGTACGGAGGGGGGGGGGGATAAATCTGGCCAATTTCAGTGTGAAATCATTCACGGATGGCCCCTAAAGAATTGTAACATCGGTGGCTCTCCTGTCTTCCCCTTTTAGATAATTCTCGAACATTTAACTTTGAAAGTACCTCAAAATTTTCCGTACCTCCGTTAGTAGCAGGATGATATGGTGATGTAAAACTGTTTCTTACTCCACTTTGCTTCAGAAAAGCGAATTCAGCACTAGTAAACTGTCTGCCATTGTCGGTCAGTACATGGTCTGTCTTGCGAATAGACCTTAAAACACACTAATTAGCTCGCATCATCAAAAATTCACTATCAAAAATGCTCGGAACTCGCTAATAAGAACTAATTTATTCCAAATAGTGCGTCACCACCATGTGTATCTCTCCGAACCTCCCTCTCTACAATAACATAATTCTCCAAGCCTCGAGCATTCCCCGCAGGCAAGATTTATCGCTGACCGAACCCGGGCTGCAGGCAAACGAATGCAATTACCTCAATCGAGTCAGGCTCTCGCATCAAGCTTCGCCGAAATCTCGGGCGCTCGCCGAGCGATATCGACGATGCATCGCTTTTTTGAGCGACGGAAATTGTGAAAAAGACTCTCTCTCTCCATACCGTCCGTGCCTCTGAAACTCCCCATCCCAAAAAAGAGAGCGAAATATTTCCCTGCAGCTTGCACACATGCCGTGCCTTTCGTTCACCGAGCGAATACCTCCGCTCTCTCTCTCTCTCTCCGGGACTCGGAAGCGCGATAAAAGCGAGCCTCCCTGACCACCGCCTATCTCCCTCTCTCTCTCTCTCGCGTCTCATCCGTCAGTCCAGTGGCCGGACTGTGCCAGTATCGGGGCGCACATCCTGGCTACCCGGTTTCTGACATTGATTTCACGCGCGGGCGGAATAATCCGTGCCCGGACAAGCGCTCGCGCAAGCCTCGACGCGCACTTTGTCATTCTCGTTTACGCGCTCCAAAAGAGATAGAGACACAGTTGTACGCTTGTCTGTTTTAGCTTGGAGCTATTGTCGAGGATTGCCGGACGCGTGTGCGAAATGCATTTTTTCCGCGGCGCCAAGTTTCAAAACTTCAACGAGCCGTGGCGCGAACTGAATCATTTCGGACGGGTGCAACGAGCTGCGATGCACGAAACATTGAGTTTCGCGGGAGTGTAGGTTAGGCCGTTCGTTGTTTTTAGAACGGGGCAGTGCTGACGTTCGGGCAATCGCGAAGTTTACGGTCGGATGGGTGCGAGTGACTTCGGCGGAAGGAGGGCGCGAAGTTGAGCGAAGCGAGAGACAGCTGGAAACTATGTGCTTCATGGAGTAATGTGGAACGCTCGCGGCCAATTGAATTCTAACGCCGCGCGCTAGTGTTCTTGTCAGACGAGTTTTCGATAGTCGATGGGGAGTGATTATTCTGTCATTCGCGTTCAGTCTGAGCACTCTTGACAGGCCTTTCCGAAGCCTCAGTAGTGCACAATTTTTACGAATGCTGTAACTCCCATCAGAATGCCTATTCAAGCTCTACTTTGCCATTCTTCCTCACGTTATTCGGAGCGTTCAAGATGAAATCTGTTTCGCTGCGATCTGGATATTTCTTCGTGACACTTACGCAAAGTTTATGAAGTTTCTTGACTATACCTTTTGAGGTACCCTGAATCATTAAACTGAGCCGCCGGCGTAGCAATTGTGGCGACTAATGCCTTCTTCCACTATCGCGATTGTTGGGGCAGTGGTTGGCCCGTTTGTCTAATGAGGTGACGGTCGTAAGTTCGAGCCCCGGCCGCGGTCTATTCTTCGCTCGATCATTTTTCTGGATTGAAAGTACCGAGAAGAATTACCTAACACACGTATCACAATGATGAATTCCCCATATTCTTTGTTCATCTATTCGCTGAAACATGTATTCTACAATGACTTTCATCTCTATCTATTTTCATAATCATTATTTTCACGATTCCGTTCAAGCGGAAAATCATGGAAGTCCGCAGTTGTTATTCAAATTCAATCCAAGCTTGGCTAAAATCACTCGATTAATTATTCAGATATGTGGTTTCAAACTTATTTGAGAATATCAAATTAACTGAATTTTTTGTGTTCAATCCTCTGCGGTGCGATCGGATGCATCCTCCAGGGACCGTAACAGGGAAC
Organism: Eretmocerus eremicus; assembly: GCA_030522705.1. Taxonomy (NCBI): domain Eukaryota; kingdom Metazoa; phylum Arthropoda; class Insecta; order Hymenoptera; family Aphelinidae; genus Eretmocerus; species Eretmocerus eremicus. The sequence goes on along the minus strand of JAPYYZ010002412.1, from coordinate 10,069 downwards.
TCAACTAATCTCACATAACCTAATTCAATGATGTTGTCAACCTTACGCAGAATGGTCCCTCTCAAATATCTCTGTCTGACCAAACTCGATGTGATTCTACTTGTCGACCGCGAGTTTGACTAATACGGTAGCACCCCTCACATAACATGCTACCAGTCTGGTCATCAAACTCACCCATGGAGTACCATCATGTCCAGAATTATAGAAGCTCAGAGAATAACCTCATTACACTCAATAAAAACCTCACTAAAGGGTATATTATAACCCACTCTCGCGTTACTCCCAATAAGTTTCACTTATGCAGGCGCAGGCCAACAGCGCAGCTATTTCTCCTGCAACCAAAGCATAACGAGCGGTGTCGCGTGGACCGCAAACAGCCCCGGCGCTGGACTTTTATGTAGAAAGATGGTGGCCAATGCCGGGGGTAATTGGATTGTCATTATATCGCGGGCCGGACCAAAGGGTATAGAGGAAGAGGCACGAGAGGAATACGGGGCAAAACGCCGTGTGGCTATATATGGCTACCGCAAATACGAGCGAGAAAAGTGTTTAATGGGAGGGCAAGTTTGAGCGCGAGGGCTCTTAACTTTTATTGAATTTCCTTGTTCGAAAACGCCAAGAGTTCCGACCAGGCCGGCGCGCTTGCCTCGGGCCGAGTAATTTATTCGCCCGTGTCTGTGAGGCTTCTCTAAACCCGACTCCGCCCCCTTGTATTGTAATACGGGGACAATAAATTTTGCGACTTCGCTCTTTGTGGCGGGGCGATTAAGACGTCGCTCCTGATGAACTCGCCGTGAGCCAACGCCTCCGAGACATTTTCCGAGCGAGAAACAACCGGCAACGACTCACGGCTACATCAATCACTCGGGGCTATAACGCGACCCTGGAAATTGCTCCTGGATTGTTTGGTTCAATCTGGTTTCGTGTAACTCCTTGGAAATTCTTTGACGGTCTTCATCATGACACTTTTCATAATTTCCTGTCAAGATTTTGAACTTGGTTCCTTGAATATTGTTACTAGTCAGATTTCACAGTCACAAATGAGTTCCTTAGAATTCGAACGAAGCTAATTTACTCCTGATGTGTTTGTTATACAATCAACAGAGGGGTGCAGCAAGAATTCCATTCATCAACCTTTGAAATGTTTCAAGTTTGTCAAATTATTCAGGAATGTTTACGAAACATTTTTCGAATAAACTAGTCAAGGGATGAGTTAAACAGTATTCACGGGGGTTGAAGTCTTCTGATTCTGTCTAACTCCCATTATAAAATAATTTTTTACGCTCTTGTTTCGAAATGTAATAGTTCTCGATATATCAAAATATGCATTGATGATGAACTTGTGCTCAATTTTTCTGTTGCAGTATCGGAACAACTAGTCATAAATAATGCTGACATTCCACCAACTGTGAGGGTCGGCGAGGACTACGTAATCCTGGACTGTGATTACGATCTCGAGAATACGTCCACGAAAGGATTAGTTGTCAAGTGGTACATGAACAATTTTGATCTTGTGTATCAATGGATCCAAGGTACGGCACCTCAGGCCGTAGATCCGGTGGCCAAGTACATAGATCTTCAATACAAAGCCAGTGACAATAGCAGCTCGATGTATCGGGCTATGAAACTCACGCAGCCTGACATCGATCTCAGTGGCAATTACACCTGTATCATATCTACGTTTGAGGACGAAGTGTCTGCCAAACGGCCTATGACCGTTTATTGTGAGTATATGTCCAGATTAGACATCTATGATTGATGTTCACATTTGGGATGCTAGAGTTTATTGGTTGGGTGAAATCTTAATCTCTTAGTTTTACGTCTCGGCACCTGCTCTTTAGAGCTTTATCCAGACGGTGGTTGGGTGAAAAGCTATTTCCAGAGCATCCTGGTGAATTATTGGGAGAATTTGAGGATCGAACAGAGATTGAGATGAAAATACAGATAATGCAGTCCGCGGAATTCCATTTAGCCGATTAGTCGACATAAAGTATTATCTTTAGGAATCGAATGGGACATTACGATTGGAATTATGAGGATTTCATGCGCTGAGAGTGTGCTCCCGAGTATTATCAGACCGTCTCATCTATTTTCTCGTGACACACAAGAATTTTGGTCGCGTTCCAACATTCGTCTAGACAGTGCCAATCTTAGGCCCTGGTGTAGGAATGATGCATATCCAATCTCAAGAGAGTGGTATGGCCCTAAAATCTTCACCACAATTTTTGCTGTTTCATCCCAGAGGAAATTACCTTAGATCTTTTAATCACGAAGATTCTGGCTGCAGTTTTTGCATCACACGATGTTGATTAGATGTCTTAAATTGTGGAGAGCTCACATTCTGGATTCGGGAAAAAGTCGAATTCGTTGCAAGAGGAATGAGGAACCGCTTGGAAATGCACAAGTGATGTATGCAACAACTGGAGCGACACAGAGTTTGTAGAAAAATTTTACAGAGAGCACATTTTTCCGGTGCCTGTAACTTTGAAACGTCAGATATTGGATTCAAGCATCGGTGAAAATTTTTTCGGTTTCCTCCATTTGCTTTCTTTCCGGAATTTGCCAAATTCAAATGACGTTCTTTTTGTGAAGTCAATTCTTTTTTGTATGCATCCTGTTACCGACTACTTGTTTGATGACATAGCACTGTTGTAAAAACTGTCGTGGAAGGTTTTTGTAAGAGTTTTTCTCCTTGCTCTCAATCGATCTCCAATTTGTATATCATGAATATTTCTACTTCCGGGAAAGTCAAGTGAGACTGAATCGTTCAAATATATAAGATGAAGGCTTCGGCAAACTGTAACATTTCTCGCGTTGAGCAGACGATTGATTCTAGTAGTTTTTGGATAGTTAGAGAATGATTCACAATGTGCATACCTCGCTGGACAAAAGAAGTTGTAACGCATTCGCTCTGAGAGATCGGCTCAATTTTGAGGTTAGCGGGTGCGTTACTACCTTGAAAAGCTCTTTCTTCCAAGCAGTTCAAGCGCATGTGGAGAAAACATCATCCCGAGCGGAAAATGAAATAACAGAGGCTACACAATGGCAAAGCCAGAAGTGAGAAGCGCGTAACAGCTCTGTCAACAGTTAGCAGCTCTGCGAGCGCGCAAGGGCGCGAGTCGACTGTACGAGAGAATGGCAGAGGACGAGAGTGGTAGAGAATACGCGGCGCGCCGAAGAGAGTCCAAAGAACACGAGCCGAGCCTCCGACAAAAACTATAATATCCGTGAAAATATTCAGTTCATTCTGTTACCCCATTCATTTCTCTCGTCCTGCTTTATTACTCGATTCCATCTCCCACCCTCTCAACCACAACCCACTTTTTGCATCCCTTTATTCTCGCCCTCTCCGCCCTCCCCTCATTTCCTACTCCTCCTTTCTTCTCTCCCTTTGCCCGAATCGCAGAACAACCGCGCTGAAAAGTGCGAGGGAAAAAGTAAATGAGGAGATCCGCGTGGAGCGTACTTCGTGGTGGATGAACTCTCCGTCGCGGTTCAGAAGTGCCGACGAGAGAGAGCAAGGCTCGAGCCAAGAGTCGACGACAGAGACTGCGGGCCAAGGGGTGGAGATTAGTTTGGGAGAGGGAAAAATGCGAGCGTCGCGCACTGACGCCCGCGAGTACTGACTTTAAATTGTTCAATTTCGAGGTTGAGCAGGGCGAGACTCCAAAAGGAGAGACGAGTGAAAGAGCAAATCGAGTTTTGTGGAGATTGAAAAAAAAGGGAGGAAAAAAATCACTTACCTGCGGTATTTTAGATAAAAGTTTGCTGCCGAGAGCGGCCATTTGTCGGGGAAAGTTTTGCCTCGACGCGCGCGAGAGAGAGGGAGGGAGAGAGAAGTGAGAAGCTTTGGTCGCGCGAGCCCAGGACGAGACGAGACTCGCCGCGCATACACTTAGGAATTCAATGCCGAGAGCGAGAATATGCGAGACAGCGTCCCGAGGGACGACGTAGAAGTAACTCGTAGCGTTCAATGAGTTGAGCGTGTAGGGCGCAACGAGAGATTCGGACTGATTCATGAATTCGAAAAGTAGAACTGTGGTCTGCCTGCGTTCGACGCTGAAATTGAAGCTCGAGCTAAAATGTGTGAGAAACGAGGAGTTTTGAGCTTTCAGTCGTATTCCAAACTTGGAGCGTGTGTATCTAGAGCATAGTCTACTTTGGGGCTCGATCTTTTTTTCCCTCTATTCGGGTGGTACATCGGTGGGAAGTTAAAAAAGTTGGGAAATCTGATGGCAGAGTTCAAATGTGGCTCACACGCAATCTTCGCAACTTGGAGCATCTGCATCTTTCACTCATTTCAATATCGATCGCATTCTCTGTTTCTAGAGCGAATCATTAGGCTTATCTCAAGACCATCGATGAACTGAATAATCTTGAGTAGTGGTGAAATTGAGGGATTGGTGATCTGTTCTCGGGAATTCCCACATTGTTATGGCGATTGGATTTTACTTCGAAAACACTCAATAGTTTCAAACCGACAGCTCATTCTGATTATTCTTCAAGATTTTGCTGTTTGACGATTGGAACAATAATTTTTCTCGATAGAGTGAGGTCTCGCCATAAATCTATGTGATACACTAGAATTTCATCATTTCCAGAAACTGATGATAATGTGTGTACAAGTAGAAAACTGCGCTTCAAATAGCATAAAATGAGATTCTAGAGTATTCTTGAGGTCAGTTATGTGATGAGCAATTACCAACATGTCTAGTCATCAATTACCAAAATTTTCGTCAATATCCGAGAGATAAAGACTTGAGATTCAGCGTTAAATATCTCAAAATTTACGTTTAAGATAGGATTGGATAAATTCATTTATGGAGAGAATACGTGAACAATATGAGCATTCTCGTGGGATAATATAATAATTGTGTCACCCGTTTAGAGTTAATAGATTATTACCACATATATTGCATATATTGGATTCACTAAATTCACTGATACCACGTGGAGACTGATAGGATCACTGACGAAAAGTTTTGTGGGATTTCCGAGTAGAATATCAGGAAATTCAGTTCCGGATCAGAGAACTCCGAGTTTATCGGTAGCAAAAATAGAATTCGTCTCTCTCTCGAAAATGTCTTTTTTCACTCATCTTCTAACTGAAACAATTTCAATGAGATACAAAATTCAATTAGAGGTATAATTCCGTGATTCCTGGTATAAGCATTATGTGACTAATGACTATTTTATTGCAGCTACTGGTCCAGAGGAAGAGTTTAAATTGTCGCATACCAAAAAGAATTTTGATGGTAATGACGGCATAGAAGTAACGTGTCAAGCAGCTGGTCTGTATCCTAAGCCAACGCTAGAAGTTACCATAGAGTGAGTATCATAACATTCACACAGTTGACTCAGATAGAACGATGTCTGGATGTTCTCTCAGCATATATGCTATTTAGGATCATTCGTGGCTACAACTTAAGAAATTCCTAGCCCTTTTACGATCAAACTCAGCTCTGACCCAAGTCATAGTTATTTTGGAACATGCGTCTTAGCATGCCCCCAGTTTAGTCTGCTAGGGTGCGGAGGAAGTCGCTAAGGTTCACCTCTTACCGAGTTCGTGCATTTTGACCACTCTGAAAATATCTTTAAATGACAATTAGAGGCGCAATGCAGTATCAGTATAGTCAAATGTAGATGATTGTTTTCCGTGAAATTATTCCAGGTATCCGTATCTAGATGTAGAAATGACTCGGGAAGCGAATGAAATGATTCGTTGAAGATGATAAAGTAATGAATCATATTCCACCTTTTGTTACAGTGGGTTTCCAGACATCAAGTCTCCAAGGCCTATTATCACGGAGACAGATGATGGACACTACAATATTGTAACATATCTACCGTTAGAAGATAGTGTACTCCCGGACTCCGCAGTCATTAATTGTTTACTTGGGATTCCGGCTGTGGATTACAGTGTCACGAAAAAACTTGTTCATTATCCGCCCGGTGAGCCTAATTCTATAATTTAGGGTACATTTCTCTTCCGGAATGGGACCATCACTTCTCCATCTCAGCGATTCATGATCCCCCTCACATATCATTCTGTCGCATAATTCATTCCCGGTCACATAGTTTCATGGACAATTCTCAAATTCATGGTGTTGGGTGTGACTAATGGTGGTATTTGATCTCTTTGTTCTAGTTGTGGTAACCCAAAATCCATCAGCCCCACGCATTCATTCTTCCATGTATCATTGCATTTTTCAGACATAAATGATTCTTCGGGATTGAACTGGAAGACAAAACTTTTGAGAACACTGACAGATTGACTCGAATGAATGAACTCGAGCAATATCGTTGCATATCAGCTTTGATAAGTTGGGATGTGATGAGTACTTGAGCGTCGATTCAACTACTGAATCAAACTAGATTCTAAACCATCGAGTCCTCTGATTGTAGGTTATCAATATCTCTGTGAATTGATTGTGCAGCTTAGGTGAATAGAGTTTCTGATACCGCGAGTAGAGTCTTCTCCAGCCATGATAACGATGAAGTAATTGTCAAATCAGAAACCTTGATGATTTTTTCCGGATACTCAGGATTGTGAGCATATTTTGGATAAAGTTGATGGAGAATTACTGTTTGATTATGGCTGCATGAGATTGTGAGGATGGTCATGGTCTATTCGTGGATGGTATCGCTTTGGTTGAGAGCGTGTCTCTGGCTTACTTCATGGATGTGGTATGTGGTGTTTGTTATCCAGGAAGGCGTACCACTACTGCTACTGCAATCACGATTGGTGGCACGACGAAATTGCTTCGAAAAATGGAGATCCAGGCGCTTGACAATTCTCAAGCTGACGCAAGCAGTGGTGGTGGTAAGATATCATCTCAAAATTGTTTTCTCGTACCCCATTATAACATGGTCATTAAACACGGACCATATAATACCCATTCATTGCTTCTCAATCATCTTCTCATCTGACTCATGGCTTGGGTGGGAAATTTTTCATGGATTAGATGGATGTAGATTTAAGAGAGGATCAAAGTAGACATAGATGGAACGGTGTGTGGTCTTTGAGCAATTCTTGAATGTTGGGTTGATAATTCAATAGAAAACTGCGGATTCGCATGATAGAGGAAAATGAAGATGTTCCTGTTATAGGTGGAGGGTGGCATTGTAATGATTGGTTGGGATGGATTTCATATAGATGACGGTTATTGATGAGAGATTGTTTGTCATGGCGGAGTATTGAGTTCTCAGAAAAAATGGCGAAGTCTGTTGGAATTTAATTGAAATTATCACAAGTTTCAGGAGAAAGTCTCCGCTCCAAGTTTTACATATTAATGGTGATTCAACGAACCTCATTGCTGGTCTTGATCCTCTTAATCCTAGTTGAGGGAGGATGAAAATGTGACTTTTCAATGTAGTAAGTGAAGAGATTCCCACGATTGAGGAGAATGGATCGCTCTAATTCAACTTGAGTAGAATACACTTCATCATACATAATATCTCATTCATTGCTGGTACTTCCTAAATGATTGGGACTGTCACTGACTAAGCGCTGAAATTTCAACCTTGTGACTAGTGCATACTCTCCGGTCCGTTCAGTGAATTTCCATCATCAACTGATTTACCAGTGACTGTTTCTATTCATCAGTCATGTTCACCGATTTATACATGATATTTCACGTTCATCACTACATCAGTGACCCTCACTGATTGATTGATAATGACATGCACTCAGTACTTTCCACAGTTTGGCGGTGATTTTGTCAGCTCTTCGGAGATTTTCATAGATTCAACAGTGACATTACTAATCTATCGACGGTACTCTTCAATAACCATACGTCTAGCAGTGATAGGCACTGCTGTGTTGAATACAGTGTGCCTAGCTTTGCGTATAAGCTGGTTCAATCAATAAATCGTCATGCACTGCTCCACCAATGACTATTCTCGTTCCAAATCGCTAATTGAATCCTGACTCAATCCTTGATCCACCAATGATGCTCGCTTATCGATCAAAAGTTCTACAAACACTCGAATTAGATGCATAGAACCTCCCTTGATATGACAATCAAAGAGACTCATTACCGATACTCCTAATCCATCAGCAATGACAATTCCAAGTAACTTGTGGGAGACCCCGGTATTGTGCAATTACTTGAATTATAGATGTCAGCATGGCAAGCTGTTCGCTCCGCCCGGAACACTTGTTCGTGTTGGCCAGAATAAATCTTCCACACAAAGTTCGCGGGTGTGAGCGTATCAAGTCAAGAGCCATCGCTTCACAGATATGTCATTGATGATGGCGTGAGTGATGCCCATCAAGGCTGGGGTGTCTTGGTCTCGCAGCAGCTCTGACAGGCTCTGACATAACATTAGATGTTACCCCTCACCTCAACCCACTGAAATATCGTGCGGATCTTGAGTTATGTTTTGACGACTCCTTAGTGTCCATCCAAGATGTGATCGTGGGTGCAGGTCACCACGTCGCACCGGGCATTTTTTGGGATACAAATTCGCTTACGACGCACACTCTAGACGAGCACAAGGTTGAATTATCTTTTTTTTTGTGTTCGATTCGAAGCATTGACCTGGGATTGAGCTACCAATACTCCGAAGTCTTAGTGACTGATTCAACCGAGACCACGAAGAAAGATCAAGTCATGAAGGAAGACTAGACTGCATCAGAATAGGAGTGGGTCTCAGTAGTCCATCCCAGCATGTAGTGGGATTGGATTGATTATATTATTATGTGTCTGCTATAAGAAACGACCCAAAGTGCCGAAGATAGATACTTATTGTGCAACAAAGATCTCATCTCATTTGTAAGCAATTTAGCTATTCAAACCTGAGCCAATCAGAGAACCGATCGGGACTCTTCGTGGGCAGTAACTGCGGGTGGTTCTAATATCATCGTTGATCCATGAGCTTAGGTTGAACCAAACCGAATTGTCCAGAATCGACCCAGAACGTTGAAAACTACGTAGAAACTCAATGGTGGCAGTTGAACCTCTGGTGTGAATGATCCTCCACGTCGGCAAAATCGTAATCGATTCTCACCCTGCTCCTGCAACGACCGCATCGCAGTTACGCACTCATCACCATACGCAAAGGCAAATCTCAATTCCAACCCCCGGCCTGCTTATTATTCGTCCCGCTCAAATCCGATGAACGACACGCCGTGGAATACCCACGTCACTCGCTGCATTCCCTCTCCTCCACCTCTACCTGCATATCTCCAACACGACTACGTCGATGCTCCAGTGTGTACAGAAGCGTTCCGCGAGACTCCGAAGGTGCACTTAGCGCGTCTCAACTGCGGTCGTCTTCTCGCTTCGGCTCATGAAGGATCGCTCTCTCGCAATAGCTCATCACGACCGCAGCGTCCCGAAGCCGCGCCCTCTGCCATTGACGGGAAATCGATGGGCGCCAGATACGCGACGGTATGTAGCCTCGAGCGAGCTCTCTACCTGGCTCGCTCTACCCACACCTCCGCGGGAATTTCGAGTTATCGCGCATTGTGAGGTGAGACGGGGAGGCCCGGATCCTTTGGAGCCCGGCGCGCTATGATATTCAAGACAACGCCCGCGGCGGCGCCCCCACGTCGGGGGATGAATTTCTCAAGCTGCAGACTCGATTTCCGACGGCGAGAATATTTGAGAGGACTGATATGGCGGAGGAGACGGGCCAACTTGCTCGATCGACGCGAATATTCGATGCGACGATTGTCCCTCCCTCTTTGAGCTTGCTCGCGTCTCTGATTCGGGATTCACTTACTTACCCTCATTAGTAGCTGTGAATTTGTCATGCGAGCAAGTTGGAGGTGGAAGGGTGAGGGGATCGAGTATTCTCGGATATCGAGTCGTCTCGACGTGATCGAAGTCGATTGGGGTGATCGTGCTGAATTCTGGATCGGTTGCTGTCTGGAATACTCTGTTGTAGGTATTATTTTCGGACTCTCGCATACATTCTATATGCTTTCGTTGAAGATGCAGAGACGAAAGAATGAGTAGAATTATCAAATCATGGAATATATATGATCGGCCTTTGCGAGTCAAATTATATCGGCTAATTTGCCGACTTTATCTCAGCTAATTCGCTGGTCTTGTCATATATC
>JAPYYZ010002411.1:0-15658 GCA_030522705.1 Eretmocerus eremicus | reverse complement strand
GGAGATACTCTAGATTCTTCATATACTAGTTGGTACGAGTCTGTAAAAAAATTTTGGTGAAGATTGGTCACCCGGAGGTCGTGGTCCCCCCTTGTGAGTAAAATTTTGGAGTGATCCGCGGAAAGCTCTTCGAGGCATCCCAACTCTAGTGCGAATACATTATAATTAAACCAGAGTCGAGATTATTCCAAGAGCTTTCCGCGGATCGCTGAAAAATTTTACCCAGCGATTCATTTTACCAATGCACATAGCCGCCTGGAGCTACATTTTCAAAGTATCGCATAGCTTTATTTGAAATGAATTTTTCATGAATGTCGGCAAAGTAAAGCTTTTCCTTCCCCGTAAGGCACAATGTATCACTCGCTGAAAATAGTATTGCATACAAGCATATTCATTCATCAATGAATTCAATTTTGATACATCAACTGTTCACAAGGGCGGCAACCTTGGTAGGGGCCTTGAGTAATGTGTGTCCGTTGTGACACTATATCGTTAGCATCGAACATAAACTTCGAGCACTCTTCTTGTAACTGATCAAAACTGGATCAAGGGCCATCCGTTTAATAATCAAATTCAAAATCGGTGTAGAATGAATCATTTTGAGCTCATCCTGCTAAACAAAGATTGTGGAGGGACGTTATGGCATATGCAACATACGTATATAATTAAGATGAAATTACCATTTATTAGCAAAGAATATCTTATCCTTATTATTACAGTTTTAGAAGTGACGCAGATGAGAAGAGAAAATCAAAATGTCGTTACAATTCTTATTGAGATAAGCCCCGTGATTAGATTCATATCGCGTGAGATTCGTGAAGAGTACTGGTCTCCCCTTACCAAGTATTTTCAAATGCTAAATATCGCTGCTGAAAGAAACTGGTGAACTCGCTGATGAAAAGTGGATAATTTGCACAGCAGTAGCTCAAGTGCTATACAGTTCTCAAGTGAGTTGCTCTAGAGCATTCAAAGGAGTAAGCCTCGTTGCAAAAAACTCGGAGTATTATCGTGAAATCAGGATCTTATTAAGGCCGAGTCAGAGTCTTGGGAATGTCTTTCGAATAGTTTGGATCATTATTTTCATCATCTTCTTCCATCTATATCACACGATGCGATGAGACTGATTACCACGATGTTCTGATCATACTAGCATCAGTTCCTTTATTTATTATTGATATATCACTAGATAAAAGTGGGTTCCTTCGACTAAATTAATTTCCTCTGAGCAGAATCTGGAATTGTGATCGATGAATACGAAAACAGTCAAGAACCAATGAAATTGATCAATTGAGCTGAGCCACTTACGCGTGTCGTACTTTTAGTGGGTTCTTGTAAAATAATCAAGATGGAGGTCGGATTATCAATATTACTTTCGCAATACATGCAAGAGGAGAAAAATTAAGGTCATGTAAAAGCTGTACCTTACCGGCATTCATCATAGATTGATTTAAAAAGGAAAAAAACAATATTTTGAAAAAGTAACTCCAAGCTGCCCTGCGTATCGGTAGAATGAATCACTGTGCAAAATTTTGAAGCGATCCGTTCAAAGCGCTTGGAGTAATTTGAATTGGAGTGTAATGACAATATATTTGCACCTAGGTCCGAATTACGTAAAGAGCTTTTGACGAATCGCTTAGGAATTTTACGCAGCGGTTCATTCGACCGATACGCAGGACAGCTAGGATTTACTCTTTCAAAATACTGTTTTGTTTTATTTTAAATCACTCAATGATGAATGTCGATAAAATAGAGATTTTTCTTCTCTTTAAAATGTATTTTTGAAGGACTCCTCCAATGTATATAAGTAAGACCACATACTCTTGCGTAGAACGACCAACACACGTGCACGCCAACGTCCCAGTGTCACAGTGCACGCGTCAGTCGGGCGCATCTCCTCACGAGATCGTCAGAGCCATGCCAAATATTTATATTTACCCAACACGCGGGCAAGCTTTTGTACAACTCTGTCAGCGGATTGAGCCCTACAGCTCTCGGCAGCAACAGTTCTTCTCACCCCAAAGCTCGCGGCGGCAACAGCCAGAAAGAGAGCCGCTTATCAGTCGTGCAAATCTGGCAAGCATGAGCCACTCGAGGATCAAAATGGGCCGTCCGATGCGGGCCTCCTTGGCCACCAGCATATTTGCGTGCGTGGCGCGTGAAAAAAACCTGCTTAGATTTTGCTCAAAGGATCGCGTCGATATGGCCGGACTACCCGAGCCCAGTAGCATTCGTGTCCTGCGCGCGATGCGACCACTCGAGCGTCGCTGAAAAAAAAGTATCAGGGAGACTCGCATGTGGAACGGGGCGTCCGCGGGCGCATTAAAAATTCATCAATTACGGCGAGAGCGGCCGGTGCATCGGATCCGAGCGAGTGCGGCCAGATCGCAGTGGACTCTCGCACTCGCGCGATAGTCATCTAAATTATCCTCCGCTGGGGGATCCAGTTCGCCGAGTCTCGCACGCCGGAGGAGTAGGTAGATTTGCCCTGCCCCATCCGCAGGAGTAGGCATATATCCGTCCTCCGAGATTTATATTTGCACGCGTGTGCGTGGCAAATTCACGAGTCGCTCGGCAACAATGGCCGATTATCGCGTTGTCGCGCCCATAGCTCCGCAGGCGCGGAGAGACTGTTTTTTAATCATCCGCGCGCGATAAATATTGTGACTCGGGACTGCCTCTGCGTATATGTGGCACGGGGATTCTGCGCGCACATACAGCTCCAGAAGTCGCCCCGAGATAATGCTCGTAACGTTCTCGCGCCTCCTTTTCAGCGAGCGGCTACATCACGCCGAGAGACCCCTCTGCTGCTCGCCGTTGCGACAGCTAATGCGACTTGACCGCAGACCCGATGCCGTTGCAGCCTCGTAATGTGCCGTGTGTGCTCGCGGATGTACGTGGGGTGACGATGCAGAAGCAGCACGAGTAGGTTGGCCGAGGAGAGAGCGCGAGAGACGAGAACGAATTAAACTAATGATAGTGCGCGGGGATGCGCGAGCGAGCGCGCGACGCGCCGATGAAAAGAGCGTCGGGCTTGCTTGCGGTTCCAGCGCGGCGAATGAATGCATATCATCGCACCGCTGCCGAGAGTTAATGAGGCAGGCTTCGCGCATCTTGTGTCTCTCGCGTTGTATTGCTCAACGCCGCCGCGAGCTTTTGAGCGGCCATTCTGCTTTGATAAGGCTGCGATTAATTTTTTGCACTACCAGTAATGAAACTTTTGCTGTATCATTAGAGAGAGGGAATGAGGATGCAAGCTCCTCAATTCATAAACTCTTCTAGAGCTTATCAGTGAATTCGTCAAAAAATGTCTATAAGCCAGTATGGATTTTGACGGATTAAATCAATACATGCATCCACCATCATGGTGCCTAAGTACTCACCCATCAATTCATCAATATAACTGTGAAGACAGTTCTTAGTAAGTTTGTGATCGATTCCTTCGACGTTTAAGAGAAACCATCTTCACTGAAAAGCCAGTGCATTCCAAAAAACCCATTTCACGTGATATTATCACAGGTTGATGTTATGTGATATATAAAGTTATGATGTGATATGAGCACGTGATCATATCATGTGACCGCATCACATGATCAGTTTTTACCGGGAATAAGTGTGCCTAGCGTATCGGGGACGATCCGATGGGGATTATAGTGGCATTGACAAATCAACTCTCACCGTGTGATTGAGTGAGATCACTGATGTTTCAGTGAATGTTAGCTGAGTTTCCATGAATTTGTATCACCGTATATTCACTAGCATACGACAGATTCCTCAAGTGAGCCCACTGGAATTTCTGGATTCGGATGATTCAGTTTTAAGACATCACCACCGAAATTTCATTGGGCTCATTGAAAAGCCGGTGAATAATTACTGATCCCTCCAGTCAGCTCACTGAAATACCAGTGACTCGGATGACTCTGGGAAGCCATCTCACTGGAATCACAGTGAGCTAACTGATGAATCGATGAATACCCACTGTAGTCTTCATAGTGGACCCAGGTAAAGATAGGTGCAAACGTTCATATGTATGATCATAGGTTCACGAACCCTATGATCGTATAAACACGGATGGCTTAGGACCAATATCTCATAGATTGTCAAGGACCGTCATAGGTTGTCATAGGTTATGATATAAATTCCTCGTACATCTCCACAGTGGCCCATCTATTTGCCGCAAACTCGTGCGTATTCATCAATATGGAAGGGCATGACCACCTGTGAAAACCTATACGAGATCCCATGCGAAACTATGATGGCCCTTGAAAATTTTCTATGACAACCCCTATGAAACAATGGTTCCATAAAGTCATAGCTGAGCATTTGTTTTCACGAGGGGGGCCACTTCAGGAATCAGAGATTATCACTCATTTAGACGGACAGAGAAGAAATGCTCTATAGGCGGAACGGTAGAAGTATCAATGCTGCAACACTAGCAATCATTGACAGACCAATCAGTAACACTGATAATTTAGTTTACTGGCTATCAGATATATTAGTGATAAGTGTTATATCACTGATATGTCTGCGAGTATCACTAACAAGTCGGGGAGTGTCATTGACGAAACAGCGAACGCCACTAACTGAGCAGTGATTATCACTGACCGATTAGCAAATATCTCTGACCAACGACGGTAGAGCATCATTGACATCATCATGCTGTAATTGTATTAATGAGTATCAAATCACGAAGGATCGGTGAACATCGTTAATGAATCAGGGGGTATCGCTAAAGAATCATAGTAAGTGTGTCTGATAAATCAGAAAGTATCACTGATATTCATACATCATCGAACAATTCATCACCATAAAACCAATGAATAACCATACCCTTAATAAACGAGCCAGTAGTATTGACGGTTCATTGAATTAATCACTACGTGAATCAGTGAGGCGCACTGATGGTTCAAAAATATCACAAACGAACTTGCGAGTATCACGAAAAAATCAGTAAAAGTCCTCTAATAATTTGATGAGTGCTATAGTAGTGAAACAGGGAGTACGACTGAAGTCACATACAAATTAGTGAGCATTATTTGACTGATTAATCAGTGGGTATCACTGATGATATAAGGAATATCACTCATGGTTCTGTGAAAATATCGATAACAAATCAGTGAAAATTCTTGAAAAAATTAGGAGGTCAACGAATGTTACTGAAGTCAGTGCGTATCTTTGACGAATCAGTAAATATCAATGATGAATCACCGTATTTCACTAGTATCGCTGATAATTAGCATGTCACACTCAAGATCAGTGAACATCATATTACTGACAAATTCGAAAATATCACTGATAATCGAATAAGTGCGAATCACTATTAATACAGTACGAATCACTAACGGCTCAGGGCGAATTTCCGACGAATCAGTGAGTATCACCGTCTCTGACGGGTTGTTCAACGCATCATTGCTGAAAAATCAATAAGGATCACATCCTGAAAAAAGCGTAAATATTTCTATCGAATTAGGGAATATATTATTGACAAACGAATGGGAATAAGAGATGAATTATGAAGTAACAATGGCGGATAACTGGAAAATACTCGCAGATGAGAGAAATTTACTGATTATCTCATCACAGACACTGAATATCTCATATAAAGAGTACTCTTTCTAAATAATCAGCGAACATGCTCTAATCCATCAGCGTTATGGGTGAGTTATACATGTGAACTTACAATATATAAGATCTCAACCGAATCAAACTTGTTGATCAACGAATGACACTAGTTCGCGGGAAGAAAGGTCAACCCGGACGGTAATAATTCTTCATTCCCAACAGCTTTGTCCAGATCTCTAACAAAAATACTTATTTCTTCGAAACATGGAGTAGCTACGAGCCCTGCCAATAGAGTTACAATGGATTATATAAGTTCAGATTAGTACGGATCAGGGAATCGGTATACGTTGTAACTACAGAATCAATATCATTCATGAAGTCACAAGGGTTCTCTTCAATGCCAGGCATCAAATAATTCTGCCTGTGGCAAATGAACCTTGCAAACTCAATAGCTCAGTCCTTCATGTCAATGAAAAGATATTCCATCATACTTTCAAACTTGTTATGCTTGAAATAATATCGCATCCAGTCAGCAAGTACATAATCCTGCATAGCTTCACATGTGTACTCCTCAAGAGCCCGGACTCGGCTGTAATTCGACGATTCGTTTACGGGAGGGCCGGTCATATTCGGCCCATCACTCCCCATATTTTTTTAGCCCAATGAGCCCTCCATCAAAACATCATGGCTTTTTTTCAAGTGAAAGTCAAGCAGAATAGCCCATAGCTCTTCGCTCCTGAGACAAAGTACAAGCCAAACTGCCTCGCCAGAAACAAAATGTACGCACCGCCATATACTCTCCATCAGTGGCATGCGCTCGTTGCGCGCGCGCGCGCGAGCCCACTTAATTCGACACTGCAACGAGCATCGCTCACATCGGCCAGAGTCTTGCGCTTTCGAGACGCGTACGGCGGGCCTACTCGCCTCTTGGAGGGTCTCGTCGCACGAACCAGTCTATAAAAAGGGGCCGATTCGCCCGCTTATTGGATAACGAGTTTAGCTGGTATTGAAATGGGTAGTCTAGCCTCTCGAGCCGAACGAGCGAGGAGAGCCCGGTCCGAGAGCCACTTCCCAAATCCTACAACGGGTGTCATTCGCAGGACTTTTATTCACGGAAAGAGGCATTCGGGGGGCTTACAACGCGTAAAATCACTCTCGAATGACGATGGGGCAATGTGGAGGGGAGAGAAGGAGCTGCACGTGAGATCGCGTTATGGATATACGGAAAGTGTATTTTAATTCCCCGACTCTCACCGCGCACAATCAAACTATGATTTACTCCATTATCGCACTCAACGATCGCCCCGGTGGCTATTAAGCTCTCGCACCCGTCTCGTGAGAGGTTGTCAGCACTGCTGTTCTGATAATTTTTCTCACATGTAATTCCCCGTGGTTTCGTATTAGACGATGAGGTTGGATTTTTGACGAATTCTGTGGCTCAAGAGATCGAGGAAGTGGTCCAGAATGAACACCTGAACTACTATGATTTTCCACGAAATGTCCTTTCAGAGGGGCTACATGATATTATGTGAACCTTATCTGAGGAATGTACATGAAAATCCATACCAATACTTTATAACTTCCTGATGAAATCGAGGGGCTTTTCTCAGTGAATAACTCGAAATTGAGCTAAACAATGGCTTTAAATAGGAATTGTTCAATCAATGGCATTTGAGAAATTCTCTACATAAAGAGCAAATTGATAGAGAAATCAAACTTAGAGTAATCTTATTGAATTTTCAAGAGTTTACTGAAGAAAATTCTTTAAAAAATCATCCTGAAGATGAATTAAAAAATTGTCATATTCGAGTAGGGCATCGAAGAGATGTGGGCTTACGAAGATATCTCGAAATGGGCCGATCTGATCAATAACCATGGTAAAAAAAGATCCCTCGGAATTTCAATATATTGATTGGACAGATTACGAGGTTCCCATTGACCATGCCATGAGGGGATCAACATCATTCATACCCACGTATAGACATTTGGAAAACATCATAAAGAACTGATAATGGTCGAAAAACGGAGTATTTTGAAGTTTCCAAATCGAACTGATTAACCTTTGAGTTCTGTAATCCTGGAAATGAAGCCATTGTCATAAACAGAGTTGGAGGAAGGTTTTCAGGCCACTGGTGAGTGCGAATCCAAAATCAAAATTGGAAATTTTCGATTTCACAATAGCGGATGAAAAATTGCATAGTTAATCTTACACTTATGGTAAAAAAGACTGATGAGACTAATAATGAAGATGTTTCAAGGGTCGCTGACAGTGAGCACAAATTGGGAATCAGAACAGAACTCGAGTCCAAGATGGCGAACCTCAGATGAGGGATGGAAAATCATTGATACCGTGAAAATAACCGATGCCACTTTTTCATCCTGCTTATGGGTCCAATGATATCATTTCATCATTTTATGCTCATTTTCATCGTACAACTACTAGATTCGAAACATAGATGTTAATTCAGTTATCGAAAGTGTTGCCAATGTTCCCTAACGAATAACAACTATTGGCGGGAACAATTCTCTTCCTTTGCTTGCGGAAAAGCATGTCAAATCTCTCACAACATATTGATTTGCGGCGATACTTACGAACTAGTTTATCGATCACAGACAAATCGATTAAAAATAGCTTGAAGTAGTATATTTTGATGGTAAAGAGGGTTTTTGTGCATCAAAATGTAGAAAGTAAATTAAAAAAAAATAATTTCTCTAAGATCAAATTTTTTTCCACATAAACTTTTGCAACTCCAAGGAACAGAATAGTTCCAAACTAATTCCTATTCTAAGGTTGCTTCCTGGCCATTGTGGAGAATGCTCTTTTCTTAGCCTTTTCTTGGCTAGGATTCTCTTTTCTGGCCTTTTTCAGACGCTAGACGTTGAGCTCATTTGCACGGGCCTCCAAATTCCTCCGAGACTTCCAACATCTCACAACACTTCATGCATTGTTGCTCTTCGAAGAGCTCAGACTTTAGTTGTTAAATATAGATCAAGTTCTGTGCACGAACATTCTGAGCGAGGAAATATTTGTGGCTTTTTGGTGAAGTTGGTTGTAAAAGCCCGGATTCACGCATATGTAAATAAAGAAATAAAATTGCGGAAAAGGGCAAAGAACCGGGTTGGATTGCAAGAATAATTGAGAATATTTTATTCTGAAAGGAAACGGAACTACACATGAAAAATTTACTTTCAAGAAATGAAAGAAATTCGGAGTGTGCATAGGTAATTTTTGGGTATTTTTCACGTTTCTGATCTTCAGTAGCAATTTCATGACATCAAATTAGATAAATATTTTGGTCTCCTTCGCACTATTGAGGCTATGCATCTACATCTGCGAAAAGATTAGTGATACTCGCATTCTAATGAGATGAAATATTGGGATTCCCACTCAACAATCACCCGTTCTGTAATCATGTATGTGCAACAGACAGAAAAAAAATTCGGTATCTTAGAGCTTGCGAAATGATACTTTGAGATCAATGATGAGAAAGCCGATAAAGAATTCTAGGAATCAGCCATCTTAATGACCGGTTTGGTTCGAAAAGGGCCGTGATCAAACCAATACCAAAAGGTGCAAGGGAAGGATGATAAAAATGTTCGACCAATTTTTTCGACCTATCGTTCTCACGTATTTATCGTTCTCGATGGATGCATGGAGTTCATGTTCCTTCTTATTATTCTCTTTCTATGCTTGACCTCCAAAATATTCACGTAACATCACCAAATGCGGATTCTGCAGTCACCGCATTTGGAGCGCTAGAACCGGATCGCTCTCTCGCACGTTCCCACATCACCAGCAGTCGTGCTAAATTTGAAGAGTATAATAAAAATACGTCAGAATAACGAGGAAGCGTGCCTCGTTCGAGCGCAGCCTCCCATCGCGCGGAAAGAGCCGCGCAGAAGCGCAGCTCGCGCACACAAGGGTTGTATCTCGCGAAGAGATCGCGCGCAGTGTTAGGCCTGATGAAGCATCCTCGCGGCTCACCCACGCTGCGGTGCGCCACGCTGGCGGCCACCCCTCCTCATCAGAGGCATAATAAACGTCTCTTTATCACGGGCCAGGCATGAATATTCTCCAGGTGAATGAGGCTGCGGCTGCGGCATAGCGGCGCGCGGAAGAGAGAAGAGGGCGAGAGCGAGCCGCACAAAAAGAGGCGCACGCGATCGGAGGCGCGCGCATTCAGATCTCCGCACACAACCAGTAGCGAAATTCCGCACGAGGAGAGAAGAGATGGGGCGAAAACGAGCCGCGCCGCGTGAAATCAATGTTTCATAAGCGTGCACGTAACGCAGTGCTGGCAAATATACAGGCAGAGAAACTCGGAAAGTGAGAGAGAGAGCCCAACCACGCGTGTGTGTAGCCGTAACCAATGTACATCTTGATTTAGTAGGTCCGGTATATGCACGCTTAGATAAAGTCTGCGGGCAGAGGCAGCTACTGCCCCGTTGTTGCCTCGCTGCCGCGTATAGAGTCCGAGACTTGCGGAGTGTCCTCTCCGCTTATTTGTCTGCTCGCTGCCGCCTCTTCCCTTCTCTCTCCTCTCGAGTACCGAGCTGTCTCGTTACTTGTTAGCGGGACGGCCCTATAACCTAGAGATAGGCAGACCGAAGCGAGACCGAGAGCAGAATCGTGATACAAAGAGTAAAACAGAGTCAGAATTATGATGGAAGGGAAAGAGCTTCTGCGAGAGGAGGTGTTTATGGATGTGGTATTAAAAGAAAGGCACGCGAGCGATTGGGGCAGGGAAAAAACGTGCAATTGAAGTAATGTCGGTGTGATTTGTCCGGGGTGACTCAAAAAGCTCGTAATACACCCTCATCAGGCTACTGCCTTGGGAATAGTCAAGATTGAAGACGCAATATATTGGTATGCTCGAATTTGGGAGTCAAGACGATAATCATTCGATGGTTCCTTTAATTTTTCCCAGAAACCCCTTGGGAGAGAAAATTGCAAATAGAATCTTGAAAAGAATTTCAACACTGTGATAGATCTGTGTAACAACACAGTTCACAGGATACAGAAACAAGATATACATGGAATGCGGCCAAGTGGGACTTCCATGAGATGGTCTTTAAAAGGCTTAAGGAAGAAGAAAAACGGAATATCATCTGAATCATACATTTTAATGAAGAAATTACTCTTCCAATGCACCAAAAAGCGCCTTTCAAAAAACTAAAAATGCAAATATTTATTTCATCTATATGATCATAGACGTGAGCTAGATGCGAAGCCATTGTTTCATGAATTATAGAGCCCGGATCAAATCTTGAGGAGTACGATATGCAAGACGATAAGTTTCAATGGTGTTGTTGTTATAAATGAAGTGAGTTTCAGTGCAAGTATCAATTCATTGGAAGTAAAATTTCTCTATCCTCTGATGATGTGTTTCAAAATCCGACCCTATCAAGATATGCGAATTAGAATGTCTGGATTAAGTCGTTCCGCCCTTGGAACTACTTGATATAGACATGATCCCATATTTATAACGCTGATGTACAGGGTGTTCCGAAAGTCAGTTCACCCCCCTCCTCCTTGATATTAGAGATCGGCTATGACTTCAGAACTCGAGGAACCTCGAAACATGTGTCTCCTGAATAAGGGGTAGCTCAAAAGTCAAATCAGATTTGAACTTCATTATGAATTTTGCCGTTCTTTGAGCTTTGACTCCATTTACTTCAATAAGAGCCCCCATTTTCGACTCCGGGTTCTGAAAGAGCACAACATTTTACATTGAATATGGGTTTTTGAATATTTTTCAGATGACCTCTGGCAGTTTCTCATGGGTCGGAAGTCTCTCAAAAAGCGTCTGAACGTGCCGGAAGAACGTGACATTCTGAAATGGGTTATTGTCTTGTAGACAGCTCTTCAGAGTCTTCCTTGAGCTGTGAGTTTGAGCACGACCTTAACCCGTGTTTGAAGGTCCACGCCACTTTCTTCTCGGCTTTCTTACGAGAAACTCCCATTGATGGCTTAGAATTCTGAAAGAACATGAAATTTTATATAGAAATATGATTCATTTACAAGTTTCCAGATGACCCATCGAGATTTTTTGAAGTTCAAAAGTGTCTCAATAACATTTCAACTTGTCAGAATCAAAAAATTGACCCAGAACCATAGTATTATCTTGAGGATATTTCCTCGGAGTTCATTCAACCCCTCACCTTTGATTTTTTTATGTATGACCTTGTCCGTGTTTCGAAGTGATTTCGAAATTAATCAATCTAAAATGATTGGAAATGAAAATAAGTTTCTTCAACTTCAATATTGTTTGAATGTAAAATTGTGTAGCCTTGCAGAATCCGAAGTAAAAATTATAGACTTCCATTCAGAAAACTTGAGTTGGCCTCCAAGAATGTACAAGGTCATATTTACGTCACATGTCGTAGTTCAAATGAATTCTGTGGACCTTCTCTCGAGATAACGCTACTCTTGACTTGTGTAGTGGCCAAAGTCCTCTCTGCATAGTCCAACGGAAATTTATCGCCAAAACATAAGAGAAGAAAAAGAAGAGATAGCACTCTGTTTCCGCAGGCTCTCGTGGTTTGAAACGATCTTCAGAAACTTTTAACCCCCGGAGAATCTCAATGGTTCATTTAAAACACTGCTGAGGAATTATATTTCAACATGAAATGTTAAGCCTTTTCAGAATCCGAACTCAAAATGAGGATTCTTCATAGAAAAATGGAGTTGACCTTCAAAAAGTTCTCGAGATCATGCTCGAGGCCACAGGTCAAAGGTCGGATGGACTCCCGGGAGCTTCTTCCGAAATAAATACTATATCAGAACATCATTCCAGCTCTGGAACATTCAGACGATTTCTGAAAGACTAGTGACCCCTGAGAAATTTCTGAGGGTCATCTGAAAAATAATCAAAAAATCATATTTGAACGTAGAGTTTTGTGTTCTTTCAGGGTCCCAAATCAAAAATAGGTGTTGATATTTGAAAAATTGCCCCTCAAAAAACTGTCAAGTCCAAGCTTATGCTCAAGTCCAAATCTGAATTAATTTTTGAGCTTCCCCCTTGATTTTTGAAGACATGTGTTTCAATTTTTCCCCCGATATCCGGTGCCATCTCTGAATAGTAAAGGATGGGGGGAGGCTGACTTTTGAGACACTCTGTATTATGTAATGTACAGAAATTGAAACTTTTATCCTTGCGTCAATGACTAGGTACAGGTATACCGAGAAACTCAATTTTCAAGGAAACATTAGTGCCATCTTGCAGTGTACAAGACTCTTCCTCGGGACAATTTTAGAGTAATTTCTAGTCAGGAGATGAATTGAGATTAAACAATTTCTTCGTCCCTTTTTCCTTGCAGATTCCACTTGGACCAATTATAAGACAACAGCACGGCTATTTCATCATTAGAGATTCATGGTGGTGACATAAATTTCGTAAGCCATACGACGACCTTCAAAACTTGAAACTTTCTATCTCCCCCACGCGCGCACACAGAGGAGTGTGTGGGAGCGGGAAGAGCGAGCGAGAGAGAGAGAGAGAGAGAGAGAGAGAGAGAGAGAGAGAGAGAGAGAGAGAGCACAGTGGTGCAAATCAGTCTCTCACGCGAGCTATCGCACGGGGGCACAAATTCAATCCCACGGTGAAGCGGGCCATCACTGCGGGGGTCCGCACCTCGATCCTTCTCTCCTCTCACGCGCACGCCGCTTGCTTATAAATCTTTGGCGGAGCGCGCTATTAGTGGCTCTCTCTCACTCTGGCCTACACTACATGCTAGACGAATGGGGTGGCTAGCAATGCACGCCCATCGCTTCTAACGCGCTAGCGTGTATATTCCTAATTTACTGAAGGAGTGAGCTCTTGATGCTACTTTTTCTGTAGTCTTGAGTCCCCCCAGACACTCTGTATTGCCAGAATCAAGACTCAAGTGCGGATGGCCATAATAGTGCGACCTCATATCCATATAGCTACAGCTGGATAATCAAACTCTCGGCTACTTTGATTTAGTAGTTAGAGCGACATGTTTTTGGTTCAAGGCTATTGAAAATTCCAGATGAAATAATTATCTCGACGAGCCTGTATTGTGATGTTGAACAAAAAAATCTGATTTTGGCAGATTTGACATGAATTGTCAAATCCACCAGACATGTTCAAGACGTTTTGTGAGTTTTGTGATTGGCTTTAGAATGAGCTAAGTTATGTTTGAAATTTTCAATGACAGAGTAACTACTGCAAAATTCGTTCAGGGTGGCAAAATTGGTCCCATCTATCATTCTAGATTTCGTGAGTTCCAACTCATCATTAATCACACGAATGGTGGGAAACCAATAATTGTTCATATCTCGAACCAGACAAGTCCGTATTCTCGAATACAAAAGACTAACCCATGTATTCGCCGTAGCGGACAACTTGCCCAGTGCCACCATCTCAAATTCCGTTATAGGCTTATTAATTGATTATTCTAACTCATTTAAAATCGCAAACTGAATTATTCAAATACATTTGATGAAAGTACGGGACGAGGTTACCTGGTTTCGATGAAATGCTCTCCTAGATTTTTCTTGAATCTAATGTCCTCTTTCCGCAGATGACTGTTGATGGTTTCCTTACAAAAACTTCGTCGCGTAAGAAAACAATTGTTGTGGTTTGAAATTACTAGTCATCAAAACTGGCCAAGATGTTTACGTGGGTCCTTGATATATGTTTGTTCCTGACTGTTGATGGTCCATCCCTCATGAGATTATGTTTGGAGCAAATCCTCAGTTTCGTATTTGTGAACCAATATATCACGTTAGACTACGGTCTTCCACACGATCAAGTTATTAAAAATTCTCGGAATCTATCTTATACAAATCTTATCACTTCAAATTCTTCTATTGAGTAAACATGGCCAGGTGTCACATTGATATGGAGAATCCACGTGCGATGCACAATGAATTTCCTCATCTCGATGATCTTCAATCGACATTAGTCATTCACTTCAGCATCGCGACAGAGAACTCGGGAACAAGAAACAATACTCACGAGCTTCCAGAAGCCTCTCGAGCAGCGCTTGAAAATCCACATAATCCCTCCATCTCACTCTCCAACGCGCCATAATCCCCGTGGTCAAAACTCATAATCTGTTCGCGACAATATATATAACCCGTCGCGATCTCGGCCCTCGGCCCGGGCACAGTATGGCATCGGTGCACATGCGCCACCACAATCTCGCCCACCAGCAGTGCACATGGCAAGCGTTGGCGACCGCCCCGGCAATTTGAGAGGGAGAGGGGGAGAGAGAGAGAGAGAGAGAGAGAGAGAGAGAGAGAGAGAGAGAGAGAGAGAGAGAGAGAGAGAGAGTCAGTCCAGCCTCCGCGGGACAGCCAGAAGTATTCTCATGATTTGTGACGGTAAATTATATCGCGAGCGCATGCTCGCCCACCATCGTCACGATGCCCAGGGCTTCAAGCCGTATACATGTGAAGGGTCGTGTGCAGCCAGTTATGAATACAAGCATACGGGCGGCGGCGGTGGCGGGTCATCCCCCGGACCGTACTCCACTCGTCTGTGCCGCGTATATATATATGGTATGGGTAGTACCCCACAGGGTGAGCACCCCTGATCATCAAAGCAGCGCGTACGGCAGTGGCGGCCTCTGCGTGTCGCTAATCTCTCGGCTCTCTCGGCGAGCGATCTCTCTGTGCGTGTGCCCGCAGCGGTCCCTATATCATCGCGTATACACACAGGCATATGCTCCGGCCCCGCTCGATCGCGTAATCCGATTTATTATGAAATACATATATCGAGATTTTATCGGGCGATATCGGTGCGGCTTCCTCCTCTCTCGCGGGCCGAACCGCCCGAGGATTTAAGAGTCGGGGCGACGATAGCGCAGCCCACGCAGCCGCTCGAGGGCTGTATCTCTATCTCCCTCCCCGCGAATTAACGCGCTTGTTTTACTCGGTACACTTGCGTAGGAGATAAGAGCGAGGGGTGTGTGCTCCTGCGACGAGCTGCCGCGTGCGTCGAGTTCAGGATCGAGACGCGCGCGAGCCCGGTATACGGGTGCTGGTGCGTGGAGAAGGATTTGAGCCAAAGCCGGACTGACGCGGCATCGAGATATGCTGTGGAAAGGGGCAATTTTTGACTGGCACTAG
>JAPYYZ010002410.1:0-13175 GCA_030522705.1 Eretmocerus eremicus | reverse complement strand
AGTGCGTTTTTTATCATATTTTGACCTACAGAACACATTCCTAAAGTTTGAAAAAAATCTGAGACATGCGACCCAAAAGTGAGCGATATTAAAAAGAATGCCTCATATCTTTCTTCTACTTGGGATGCATCAAGGAAGGTGTTGACACCTCGATCCTGGGCGAATCTCTATTATCCTTTACTCTGGCAGTCTCCGACCGTGATTCTACGTCATTTCATGGATACATCTCGTTGAAAACTTTTCAATATCGCTGGTAAGTTTACTCGCCGGATGCGGTAATCTAACACTCACATACCGGAACCACCCTGCCCACCGCGGTGCATTCAAATTCGCGCTCAGTCCTGTGTATTAGACAGAGAAAGCAATAGCAGGTTCGCCCAAATAGCTCCCAACAGTTCCAACTTGACGACTGATGGGAAACATGAGCGCGGAAGCGCTCTAATCACTGCGCATCTCAGCCGCCGCGGCATCGTGGCTCGCGGGAGCAAGAGCAGACTCAAGTAAAGTTAGAAGCATACGAGATTAGAATCTGTAACTTTGAGGTTTCATTCAATGTAGTCAATTAGATATACTTGGAGACAGCATTCATCAAAATATACATACCCACCAATTTTGCACAAAACAATGTTGAAAAAGTAGCGCGCCGCGCTAGCAATACGTGATATTGGCGGGGTTGGGTGTCTAGACATTGCATTGAGAAATATATACTTTGCTCAAGAATTAGGTATCGGTCGTCTTTTCTATCTCCCATGATCCATCTTCTCGGAAACCATGAAAATTCTTCATTGCCAAATAGCCCAGATCACCTTATAGTCACTTGAACTGGAACATAATCTCTTCGGGTTGTATAACTCAAGGGATTTGGAATGTAAGGCCACTGTCTAAGCAAAGTTCGGTCATCCCCTCGGAGTCGATAACCTGAGGGATAGGTTAGTTTTTGAACGAAAAACTACTGTCTAAGCAAAGGCGTGTGATCTGGTCCATCATGACAATAGACGATTTCCATGTTTTCGAGGACAGCGGAATATGGAAATAGAAACTACGACCGGTATATAATTCTTTGAGCGAAGTATATATTTCCTAATCAAATATCTAGACACCGTACCCCGCCAATATCACGTATCGCTAGCGCGGCGAGCTACTTCTTCAACAATTTTTTGGCTCCAAATGTATGGGTTTTCTATTCTATTCGGGGCGGTTCTGAAATATATATTAGATTTTTATTAATAGCAAGAATGACAAAAAACACTATCTTTATTCTGAAGAGCGCACTTATAGTTTTTGATCGTTCCACTTTTTACACCATGTTTCTCTATTCTGGGCACGATTTGGATGTGTAACAAGATATCATAGTATCCATACTCAGGATAACGAGTGTATAATGAATAAAAATCGCCTAGATCCAAATGTTGAGATTCAAGAATGGGATTTTCAAAGTTCTTAGAATAAGGGATCAAATAAGCCCACGAACGTCAAGATTTTCCGAACCAAACATTTTTGGCAGCCTTTTGTATTGAAAAGAATTCTTAGTCGTGCATTCGCAAAAAAGAAAAACTCCTTATATCGAGCTAGCAAATGCGGAAATTGATAGCACGTCTAGAACTGTAGTTGCTAACTTTTGACACGAATAAAATGCAAATCTCCCACTGTGCGCCGCAAGCGCTCACGATCGCTGACTGCCGAACTTGTAAACAGCTAGCTTGGTCTACGTAACCTCCCTACTCTGTTCGTTATACCCCTACACGATAGATCTCGTAATTATGACTCGTGGCATCAGTATCATATGCCTATGCCTCGCCTGTATACCAAATTTCACATCTCTCCGTTTTTTCTCTGCTTATTTCTGCTTATTTGAAATTTCCCGACTGCGTGACCTCGCCATGCGATTTCAGATTTTTCTTACGACGCTTCCTCTCATTCGTTTCCCCAGCCGCGCTTCGCCACATCTCCTCGCGCATCTCCCACGCGATGATAATTCGACTGCTTCTCGGGGCACGGGGAGGTGCGGGGGATCGGCCTATGGGATATAGATGCTTGCACACGGGGAGAGACTCTCAGCCTGAAACCGGCGCGCGTCGCTTGGAATGCCCGGCACAACTTTATTTGCAACTCGCCGGTGCTCCGAAGTTAACGGATGAAATTGTCTGAACATTTTCAACGGTACTCCTCGATATCTCTAGATACCCACGGGAGAATCAGAATGTCCAAAACGATCTTCGACAAAGCAGAAAAAGATCAAAACTGAATTTGTTTTTTCTGCCGTTTTCGTAATCTTCGACCTGAAGGGAATTAAACAGTTGTTCACGGAATTCGAATCTGAATCGTGAATAGCGGGCCTAGATATCCTAAGAACATTCCGGCAAAGTTTCATCAAGATACTTGCAGTGCAATAAGAGTTCTGAGTGGAGCTCGCTGATTCACGTAACGCGGGCGGAGTGAAAAGCATCGCACAGTATGCCTAAGTCTGTGGATTTCCCACAACTCGGTTACGTCTGGCGACAAGTTCAAACAATCTGAGATGTCTGAGATCTTGATCTTTGTCAATCTCACGTGGAAAACTACCACCTGTGGGAGTTTCAGCTACGTAAAAATTACTTGAAGAATACGAAAAAAACAACAACTCTGATCGCATCGGAGTTATGTTTGAAATACACATATTCGTCTGGGATCGCGCTTCCCATGGTCTTTGACTCGTTTTCTTTCAGGATATCAAAGTCCCAGACGCGAAAAAATGATCCCAAAATATGATTTTATTAACAACTTTGACAAGCTCGCGATTGATTTTGCGCGCCTACTGTTGTCTGGAACGCGAGATCCGTCATCACGCAGACAATTGTGATCAATTGCGCATAGCCAAAAAATGACTCATGATCGCCATTCATCTTTAAGCAACTCCTGGTCTATGATACGTAAATCATGCGAAAGAGGAGAAACCGTGCGTATGCTCCGACGTGTATCGTTAAACAGCGCGCGCAGGAAACTCGAAGGCCAAAACACAGCAGTCATGCAAGGGATCAAAGGTGGAGTTTAATAAAAGCGTATAGAAATGAGAATTGACGATGAATCATTCAAACTTAGGGGAAATTGAAGACTAGAACTTATTATTACAGCAGTCATTCCTTGTGATCTCTTCGAAGATAGAACCTCGCGTGGATCTCGTTCTTCATTAAATCGAGCCTCACCTCACTCGATTCGCGTCTCCCAGCGATTTGCAGCAAAGCACCGCCGCAAGTACGATCCGGCACGTACTATTTCACCCACAAGGAACTAGATCACTCGACACCAAACCGTGCTGGATTTTCATTCAGCTGATCGCAGAATCTCATGAGATTCGTATCAAGGTTGCCTCAGAGCCGAGAAAGAGTCATTCCCGCCAAAGACCGAGTACAAACTGATTGGAGGTTAGACGGTTGCTGAGCTGAGAATGCTGTGTCTCTTTCCTTCGGTGTTTGTGCGTGTCCGTGGTTTTTTTGCTGGTGGGGCATCAACGAACTTTCTATTAGGAACTCCGTGCTTTCACTATTCTCCAAGCTTTCTCGGAAATGATGTGAATTTCGGTCCACATTGAAAACGATGTCTTATGATCACGTTATGAGGCCTAACTGATGACACCCTCCCCTCTCTTCTCTCTGAGAGCCAAACCTTGGTTCACCCAAAAATTGTCTCCGACGTTGAGAGCATCAATTGAGAATCCATCTTGAGAAAGCAAAATCCTACCTCACAAATCTCATATTTCCAGAAAGTAATCAGAACGAAGAGAAGCCAACGGGAGAGAGAAGGATTGTCTTCGATCAACCAACTCCAGACGATCCTGATAAAGGTAAACCATGTTCACCCATCAAATTCCTAACGTATGTTTACATGAGCTTATGATGTCCGGATGCGGAATGTCCCCCCCGAGGAGCTTTTCACTAAACCACCCTCTCGCCACTCTTTCTCACTCCACGCCACCCGTTCGCCACCCATCGGCTACCCGCGCTTACCCGCAAATATTCTCCGCCATCCGCCGCCGGCACGGGTAGGCTATGAGTAGGTGCGGGTAAGCGCGGGCAGCTGACGGGTAGCGAGCGGGTAGCGAGCGGGTGGCGACGGGTGGGGAGCGAATGGCGAAGAGTGAGCGGCGGGCGGTGAGCAGAACACGCTCGAAAATTTGCCCAAATTGACCCGTTGAATAATCTATATAGATCAACATTTCGAGAGGCCGAATATGAGGGAACGATCCTCACAATGATATCCTCCAAATCTCCGTGCCACAATAACCTCAACTCACAACTGCAAATTCCATGTGGAGGCCCGCGATTTATGTACAACATGAGGTTAATACCTGACGATAGGCAAATTGGTCCCGCGACAAGACGCAAATCTCGCGCGCTCGAGATCACGGGTTCAAGTCCTGATCAGACTTTTTTTTTTTTCTATCTTTCGAAAACCAAAAGTTCGTCTCTCAATATCTCTCAACGTATTCCAACTTATTCTGGAGCCTCTTAGAAAATTCAGAAGAAGAGCGCGGTGGCAACGACTGGTCTCAGAGCAATAATAGATCATGCACCGATGCGAGATCCAGCTATCTTGAGGCACGAGAATCGTTTTTGCCGCGAGCATAACGAGGGGAAAATATCCTCCGTGTCTCAAAACAGCCGGACGAGCGAGGTGCATACACTATTTTTTGGTATCAGGGCGACTATGCGCCAATTTTCCCAACCCGATCGGACAGGAAGAATGGTGGCAGAAGAAATTTCGACTGATCTCAAGGTCACGTAAAAGCTCTACCTCACCGACATTCATTATGAGTTGATTCAAAATAAAGCAAAACAATATTTCGGAAAAGTAACTCCATGCTGCTCTGCGAATCGGTAGAATCAACCGTTGTGTAGAATTTTGAAGAGATCCGTCGAGAGCTATTGGAGTGGGATACCGTAAGCCGGAGTGACTTCGGCCACTTCGGCACTCCTGATCAAGTTTTCATTGAGATCTCCGGGTGATACCATGACGTATGTATGCGCGTCCCAACTTTTACTCCAATGTGGCGAAGCAAAAATTCATTACCACCTACATGACTTCCTAAAGATCCACAAAAGGCTGATCGAACTGACTTTCATCGCTAATTGGATTGTATCGGGATGATCACGTAAGACTCCAAACGTCTGCATACAACTTTCGGGAATCCCTCCTTGCTTAGAACTATGCAAACTTTGAAGAAAAATAGAAAATTCAAGTGGTGGAAATGGGAGAAGCAAGTTCGACCAAGCAGTCGGGGTGGCCGAAGTTACCCCGGACAAGCCTAAAATTTACGAGGTTTTGTTCAAATGGCTATCCTAGACGACCATTTTGCAGAGCAGCATGAAGTTACTTCCCCGAAATATTGTTTCGTTTCATTTTGAATCAATTGATAATGAATGTCGGTGAGGTAGAGCTTTTACGGGTTCTTGAGATTAGACGAAATTTTTCCATGCCGGAGAGTTTTGGAAAAAATCATTTTCACTCGAGGGAACATCATCTCAGGGAAGAAAGACTTCGTCCAAGTAAAATGTCAGCTCCATTTCTCATGAGTGCGATCACTAAACAGGCAGCCCCAGACAGTGTTGTTAGAATCAGGAGGATTATCCGGAGTGGGTGATAGTGTGTGTGAGAGTCACGCCGCTCCGGCGCGGTTCGCTGGTCCGCGTTCCCGTCTTCTGCTCAATGTTTTGAATTGATTGGCGCATCTACTTCATGGTAACCTTATTGTTATTCAAATGCAAGCTGGTAAAATGCTCTGGCTCAATTTTTGATCCTTGCTCATGCTCAAGCGCGGTAAGGACTGTTGAGCATTACTACTTGATTTTGCGTGGTGTGAAATCTTTGATACTGGGATATTACCTTTAAAACCTCATCAAAGAATACTAATCTTGACGAAAAAACCTCGCCGACGCGAGTAACTACTTTTCTGGGTATTCTCTTATTTGTCTTCGCCTTACAATTCGGTTACTGTAATAGATCCAAAAATTTGAAATGGGTAATCTCTTCCAATCGTCTTATCTTTATCACAGTAAAGTAAGGAATTAATCCGAATTGTTTATGTCAAGTCTCATCACTCCTCGGATATCCTCACACTCTGAATAGAGTAGAGACCTGCGTTTCAATAACGATCAAGTCAAGTAGTACGTGTTTTAAAGGTGAGACGTTGATATCTCTCATACGTAAACTTGTTTAATAAAGATCGAGTCAAGTGGTAGGTATCTTGAAGATGAAGTGCTGATAAAAGTCTTCTTTGCTCGTCGCACCGGTGATTAAATCTATAATTTAAAGATAAGAACAGAGTAACCAATAATAGTCTCGACATTGAATAGCTCAATTTTGAGTGTAACGATATGCATATCGAGATTATGAGAGGCCTCAGTCTCGTATATTTGAGAGATCAATCATGATTCGCTCGAATGTTTCAGATATGCAATATTTCAAGAGTTAGTTGGAAACCTTGGAAACTTTATAACGTCGGTAAGCATACAAAAGGGCTAAACTAAAAGAATATTTCTCAAACAAGCTTCTTCATCTGAAAATGTGTACATGCAATGATGCACGTACATTATGCACGTATTTCCCTGGGGAAAGAGAAGAGTCTCAGGAGGTATGCAACGAAAGGGATTGGAGGGTAATTTTCGACACGAAACCGCCTTCAGCTCAAACTTAAGATTATCAATCTGGATGCGGGAACTAATTTTTGAGTCTTCGCATTGAGTGACGGGCCCCAAATCGGCTAAGTGACAAACCTGTCGGCTGAAAATTCTTATGAGGAGGAGAATAATTCTCAGATCGCAGACAAGCCCAAGCTCAATGAAATGAGAAGCTGTCCAGCAGGTTTGGGGCTTGCCTGAGATTTGAAGACTATTTATTTCCTCGTCAAAATTTCCACCTTAAAGATGTTGAAATTCACGGGCTTGGGGGAAATCATCTTCCTTGTCGTGAAAATGTCCAGCTCGAGAACTTATAGATTCGTAGATTTCAGGCCTATTCAGAATTTGAGGACTATTACTCTCCTCGCACGAATTTTCACTCTTTGAATTCTTAGGTTTTGGGCCTGTCTGGTATTTGGGAATCATTCGTCTCCTCGTCCAAATTCCCAGTCCAAGGGTTTAATAGTTTGCAGGTTTGTGACCCTTGAATTCGTTACAAGGGCGCAGATATTGGTCAAAAATTCCACTCTATCCCGTAAAGTTGCAAATCTACTGAAACTCTTCTATTCCTTCAGCGCAACACGCGCGTAATGTATGTACGCGCGTTACTCACGTTAACATTTTGGCCCAGTCAGAACAGAAAAACCTGTAGCATGACTGTTCATATCGGTTGGAGGTTTGTAAATTCCAGAGCACTTCAATCATTTTTTCACAAAAATGTCTCCCTATCCGCGCCAATGTCCGTGTGATGATCTGTACCAATACGTACCACCCACGGATAACAAGAACTTCTATAATTGATATCTACTTCAACCCCTGCTGTTTAACAGGCATGCAAACACCCTCGTATAGCTAACTCTCCAACTTGCTACTCAAATGGTCTAGAAATCAATTCAGAAATATCTTTAGATTATTAGATATGGAAAATTTCACCCTATCACCTCCTAATTTGAAGTCTTGATATGAAAGAATAATACGCTATCCTGAATTTTTACACTTTCTCCTGTACTATTCCCATCAATCCGCCCATCCCTTTTTCCTTTTCTCACAGATATCTCGATATAAGGATATTAAACATTTTTCATCAAAGGGATCATTCAGAATTGATCGATCAACTCGTTCTCATATCCTCTTCCTGTGCTACAAAATATGTCGATACTCATAAGCATGTAGTGGCGTGAGTAGGGCGATGCATAATCTGACTGCTCACTTATTCATGACGGCCCAATAATTCATTCACGGTTGACAATTCTTCAAAATCTGTGGGGGATTTGAACTATCATAGATTGTAAATAGTTGAATTCATGGGTGTGTGAGCTCTTGAGAGTCCTCGAATATATACTGAAGATGTAGAAAGTGTGCGAAATTGTCATGGATGTGTTGCTTTTAGGTGAGACGTTTACAGTTTCCTCATTTCACATAACGGCATCATTCGTATTCATGATCCGCCATCTCATTCCTCGTTATTATTTCTTGCCTTACAGATATCGTTATAAATATGTTGAACTGTATATCCAAAGAATATTTTGGATGTATCAGCCTATGCTCACGTGGTATCTACCTTCCCATTTTAAGAGCATAGGATTTTCCAGGATTCTTCCCGACCAAAATATGGCAGTAACTTCCAGTTACCCGTTGGGAGCCAAATAGATTGCTGAGATATCACTTTTGAGGTGATATTTCACGCTGATCCCGAATCGATCCTCACGTTTGCAATAAGGTGCGTTTTAAGTACTCTGAATTGCGATTCTCCCAGGTACTTTCAATTATTGCTAATTATCTTACTCGGGCATGATTTTGGGGTATTATAAGCTGAGGCAATCGATAGTTGAAGAAATTCCCTTTAGAATAACTTGTTGAAATTTGGTGCACTTGCGTTCGAAATAGAGCTAAATCAAGGAATATGTAAGAATATGTCAGATCTGAAGATGAGCGCCTGAACCTGTGTACGATACTCCACACTCCGATCTAATGGCTGAAATCTAGCTAGTTTCTTCCCTTCCATCAAATAGCTCTATATTTTACGTGGATGCGCGATATCGACTTTCGGAAGGGGTCATTTTCGAGGCAATTTCATCAACTATCGATCGCACTAGATCACAAGATCCCAAGATTATGCGCAACTGGGGTTGCAAGCAAGCACTTGGAGAAAATCAAAAATTGCAACTGCGGGTCGACAGGCAAGTTCTCAATGCGTGACGGACACTGGCAACAGTGCTCGTCGAGTTCTTATTGAGAGTACTTAAGGAGCAATTCATTGCCAATCCCTAATCTTTCTCCTTTTTATACCGCAAAACAGCTGAATAACATGTAGCAATTATGATCCATCTAAGTTTGTGACAGCTTCTATTCTGGCGTATCATAAAGTAGGGCTACTTTGGCCAGTGGGGCTACTTTGGTCCAGTTCAAATATTGTATTACGCAACTAGGGATGAAAAGAGAGTTAGCTCCTCTCAAGGGTGGATAGTCACTGAAAGTAAGGTCGAGAGTGATAGAGAACCTGAGAGGGGTGACCCTCATCATTCCTGAATTGCGTATCCTATTTTTCCATTTTCTGTGCGGAAAAGAGGCATTCCAGCTCAGTTTTTCGACTCTTTCTCCCTCACAGTCGACGGGGAAGTGGTATTTGACACTCGGGCGGGATGGTAACTTGATTCTCCCGACAATTTTGACCCTCGCCTTTGACCCGGACCGGGAAATGACACTCGTATTGCTGACACTACTTTTCCACCCTTGTATCAAAAAAAGTACGTTGTGTAACGAGTGAGGAATAGTTGCCGATTGCGCACGAGTGCGCATTGGCACTCGAGCGTAGCGAAAGTGCCATGCGAAGCCCGAGTGCCCAATCGGCAACTTAACCTCACACGCTGCACACTATACTTTGTATCACATGAGGCGAGGAATCTCCCATAGCAACGTTACAATATTCTTCATTGCCCAACGTTGCCAAGAGCTGGCGTGGCGTTATTTCTAATAACGTTACCTCAGTCGGTAATGATTCGCAATAGACAACTTTCCGCAAGCCTACGCAGTGGCGCTATCGCCAATAAGCGAACTGTACTCCTGCTAGGGTGAGAAAGGTAAGTTTCATTTTGATCTAGTAAGAGAATCACTCATCTGAAAGCATACTAATTCCTCTCATCTCCATTGTCAACGTTTCTAGTAATGATTTAGCCAACTAGAATGAAATCTTGATGCTGTTGACGTCAACTAGACGGCTTTGAATGGACTTATAGAAATGGAGATGATTTCTACCTCATGAACTTTCGTCTGATTCCCTGATTGAACTTTTTCAAATGAGTCTTTCATCATTTTCCCTGGTGAGTAATGTTGTCGGATGGAAAAGTCAAAAGTTTTGTACCGGCTATTTCATTTTTGGTTGTCATCTGATGGCGTTTTGTGCTAGCTGTTTTTTCTGGGAAAAAAACAAACCAACAGATTCTAAACTAATTGCTCTGGCGCTCGAATCTGACCAAAATTATCTCTATTTCCATTACTGCATTTCAAAAATTATAAGAATGATATATTACGATACAAGGGCGGTAAGGTTTGATTTTGCACACCGAGTGACATTTTCCGACCCGAGCCGAAGGCGAGGCTCGGAGCATAGCTAGCTTAAGATCTATTCTTCAACTCTTGTCAAAAACGATGTCTGTCTCGCTCGGTCGTTCGAAGGCGTGCAAAAATAATCAGTAAACCAATCGTGATGGGGTTTTGTTTGTTGTCTTCATTCTTTCTCTTTATCTTTGAGATGATTTCTTATATTGCAAAATTTCATACAGGTCCGATTCTCAGGGCAAAATGAGAAGCTGAAGTCATTTGGAGAAAGAGCACCTTCTATAAATTTGTCGTACATTCGACACAGAGGGAAACTTCTGAAATGCACGGAAAATGAAAGAGCTGTTTTGGCAGGTGTTTCAAAATACTGGATTCATATAGGTGCCTTTGCATAGCCAATTTTACAATTCCATCAAGCAAATGCACTTTGTAGGTAAATTTTACCGACCTTTTCTATTAATACCCATCGTTTACAGAATAAATGTGATACATCTGTTGCACAGAAATTTGAATCCCACAACTTTTTGAAGCATCGAGTGATGAAAATGAGTCGGATAGAGTGCAAGCTTGAAAAATTGATATAAGAAACCAAATTCAAAATGCGAGATCTTTTCTTATGAAGGTTTTACACTAACTCAAGAACTTGAACCTTTTTGATCGAGATAATACTATAGATTGATACTTCATATGGATTATTATCGAGCCATCATGATGAAGGTTTTTCCGTTGAAGAAATAGTGGAGAATGAAACACCAAAACTCGTCCGACGATTGATTCGTCAATTTTCGTCCCTCGTTATTAGAATTGGATAAAAATTCAGCGCATATTCTGATGAGCTGCATTTAGATGACAATAAGGTTACCATGAAGCAGACGCGCCAACAAATTCAAAACATTGAGCAGGAGACGGGAACGCGAACCGGCAAACCGCGCCGAAGCGACTCTCACGCACTTTATTACCCACTCCGGAGAGTCCTCCTGATTCTAACAACACTGGCCCCAGAAGTCCTACCAAGTCTTTTTCAAGTATTCGATGGTCATCAATATGGAGGATCCGTTCGCGAGCCGTTGTATAGGATTGATATATTTCATTTCCGGCATCGTGGGACTAGATTGCCATTCTTCCTGCCCG
The DNA here is from genome assembly GCA_030522705.1 of Eretmocerus eremicus. Lineage (NCBI taxonomy): Eukaryota > Metazoa > Arthropoda > Insecta > Hymenoptera > Aphelinidae > Eretmocerus > Eretmocerus eremicus. The sequence goes on along the minus strand of JAPYYZ010002410.1, from coordinate 1,833 downwards.
ACCGGAATGGAAAAATTGGCGCTTAGTTGCCGTGATACCAAAAAAAGTGTATCCACCTCACTCGTCCGGCTGTTTTGAGACACGGAGGATGTTTTCCCTTCGTTATACTCGCGGCAAAAACGATCCTCGTGCCTCAAAATAGCTGGATCCCGCGTCGGTGCATGATCTACAATTGCTCCAAGACCAGCCGTTGTCACCTCGCTCTTTTTCTGAATTTCCTATGAGGCTCCAGAATAAGTTGAAATACGTTGAGAGATATTGAGAGACAAAAATTTGGTTTTCAAAAGATAGAAGAAAGAAAAATCAATATCTGATCGGGATTTGAACCCGTGATCCCGGGCGCGCGAGACTTGCGTCTTGTCGCGGAACCAATCTGCTTATCGTCGGGTATCAACCTCATGTTATACATAAATAGCGGGCCTCCACATTGCATTTGCAGTTGTGAGTTCGGGTTATTTCGCCACGGAAATTTGGAGGATATCATCGTGAGGACAGTTTCCCCATATTCGGCCTCTCGAAATGTTGATCTATATAGATTATTTGACGGGTCAATGTGGCGAATTTTCGAGCGTATTTCGCTCGCTGCCCGCCGTTTACCCTCCGCCACTCGCTCGCCACTCGCTCGCTACCCGTCGCCACCCACTCGCCACCCGTCAGCTACCCGCGCTCACCCGCGCCTACTCATAGCCTACCCGTGCCGGCAGCGGATGGCGGAGAATATTTGCGGGTAAGCGCGGGTAGCCGATGGGTGGCGAACGGGAGGCAAAGAGCGAGGAAGAGTGGCGAGCGGTGTGGTTTAGTGAGAAGACCCTCGGCCCCCCCGTACTGACGAGAGCCATGCATCCCGCAAGCAGAGCATGGCAAACCTTGTTCCAGATCATGAACTGCTCTGCTGAAAATAATTCACTCGGATCTCACTGGGATCCCACTGGGATCCCACTGGGAGCTCCACTGGGACCTGAGCTTGGGAAAATTCTAGACCAAAATAATCCCCGCGTAGAGCACTTACTTGCTAGCTAATGTGCAGATGAAGTCAAACGGCGCAGAATTTGAGACTGATCCTGATCCCAAATGTCTCGTTTCGAGGGAGTGACTCGTGATGAATGAGCTCGGCTTGAATTAGGAGAGACGAGTCATTGAAACCCCATGGGACCGGAATTAAGAGAGATTTCGATCGAGAGTACTCCGTGAGACATGGCCGTGTGGATTTTCCGAGCAGTCATAGAGTAGGTCGAACGCGCTTTGATCATGCTGAGTTGGATGGAATAGAGATGCCTCAATATAAATGAGCCAGAGTAATCTCAAACAGGGATATGTATTCTTGATTTGATCAGGTAACAAAAAAACCGAGTCTGAACGGCGAGTGGATCCTGGGATCTTACGGGACTTCGTGGGTCCGAGGTCTGGGGGAATCTCGAACTAGATTGCCCTGTGGGGCCTGGTCGTAGGAATATTTTGAGAAGCCATGGAGCAAGTCAAACTCTCGTCAATGACCTGGCGGAGGTTGAGATAACCCGAAAAAATGATCGAGTCGGAAAAGATAACTCCAAGGAGAGCATTTTGTGAGATCTTGTCTTGGGGAGTACCTAAAGAGCAACGGAGTGTTCGAATATGCTCCGCTGATGGAGTTAGAGATAGCCCGAGAAAACAAATAATTAGGCTGACGAGGAATCGAGTCTTGGGGTCACATGGGATCCCACGGGACCTCGTGGCACCTGTTACGTTTGAATATTTCCTCGTGCATCGCGTAAAAAGAGCGGCCGCCGAGGATCGAACCGGCGACCACTGGATCCAGAGTCGGAAACGCTACTCGTTGCGCTATCCGGCCGCCCG
>JAPYYZ010002409.1:0-19438 GCA_030522705.1 Eretmocerus eremicus | reverse complement strand
CGGATAGTCGGCGGATGGCGGCGGATAGTGGCGGATAGTCGGCGGATGGCGAGGGATAGCTGCGGATAGTGCGCGGATATTTCAGTGAGAAGCCCCTCGAAGAACAGCTTAGCAAAAATTGCGCATTTCACGTGTTCCGAAGACTACGATTGATATCATTGGCCAACAAAATATTTGGATCGGGATAATGCATTGACCAGACAAGAATTCTCTTTTGTATTCGTTAATGTCGAAACCGAATCCTCAGCCCATTTCTGCTCTAAAGGTCAGGATTTTCTTCGAAATGTCGAAAACTGATCTTCAGAAAAACCCCGTTTTACGTGTTTTGCAATAATTTTTTAAGGCGATCACTTTACCCGGTGCTCTTCTTCGGTCGTCCATAAAATATTTATAAACTCGTAATTCGATGTATTTTAACCTGCTGAACACGATGCCGGTAGATTCATGAGACTCGGATGCTTCTGAAAGGAGATACAAACAGATAACTCGAGTTGCTATCAGCAAAATTCCACGAATTTTGCTACAAATCTTCATAAATTCTCAAATGGACAGGAAAAAATATTCTGCAGCTGGTAAGATCACATTTTCTTTGCTGATATATGTACTTTTGAGGAAAGAATATCGTCAATACCTGACAGAAGGATGGCACGAGCGTAGGAAAGTTTTCGGAAGGTCCGTTTTGACCCTTTTCATATGTCAAAGCAAGCAGGCAAGTCACTGCTAGACCCATTTTCCTGGAAGTTATTGGCAACGTTCTCCTGTGAAATCACATAAGGTAAGGAAGAGAATGCGATCTTCAAAATGTTTTTTTCGGTCCATTTGGCGAGGTTTTGGAGGACTATAGTGAAATTCTGGGAATTCTGCTGATAACAATGAATTTCGCTACATACCTTCAAAACCTCGCCGAATGGACCGAAAAAAAGATTTGGGACTTCGCAAGGTCGCATTTTCTTCGTTTCCTTAATTCTTTTCAAAGAAGAATGTTAGAAACAACCTCCAGGGAAATGGATCTAGCAGTGGAACACGTGAAGTGCCTGTTCGCTTTGAGATATGAAAAGGGTCAAAACGCACCTCCCGAAAACTTTTCTACGCTCATGCCATCTTTCTGGCAGGTATTGGCGATATTCTTTTCTCAAAAGTACATATATCAGCAAAGAAAATGGTACTTCGCCAGCTCCAAAATCTTTTCTTCTGTCCATTTGAGAGTTTATGAAGATTTGTAGCGAATTCGTGAAATTTTGCTGAAGGCAACTGGAGAAGGCAAATCTGCGTATATCTCGTTTCAGATGCATCCGAGCCTCATGAAACTCCTGGCATCGTGTTCAGCAGGTCAAAATACATCAAATTACGTATTCAGAAATATTTTTCGGGCGGTCGAAGAAGAGCACCACAAAAGTAATCACCTCAAAAAACTATTGAAAAACAGCGTAATCGATTTAAATATTTTCTTTTAAATTTCAACTCTTTTTATTGATTAATGTTTTTTCATGCTTTTTTGGTGCGACCCACAGTCGAGTGAGTGGAGAGTGGATCAAAAAGTATGAGAATCAAAGTTTTTGGAAATTTTCAAAACGTAAATAGCGTGCCAAAACCGCATGGGTGACTTTTAGGGCCTCTAAGTACGGAATTTCATCTTCTTTTTCTCCCATAGAACATGCCCTTAAAGTTTCAAGAAAATCTGAGACCTGAGACCCAGAAGTTGGTCATATGAAAAAGGATGACTCATAGATACACTCAACCCGTGCAACTGTCGGGCGACGTTGATTCCCCTCACCGCGATAAAAAAATTGATGGCAAGACAGTGCAAGAAGATCGGGTACCGTATTATATGCTTTGTTTTGAAGAGAGTCGTTATAGTTGGATCAGACAACGTCATCTCGGTGGGACAATCCAGCAAGAGCTTAAGATATTAAATTGTCAGCTCTCACAGCACGGGCATCTAATTTTAGCAAGAAAAGTAACTCATCGACCTCCATGTAGTCTCAAGGTGGAGGTGAATCTCGATCGATCAAACCATGCAACTTCTTGGAAATATGTACCTGGCGTAAGAGGCTCGATGACGCGTTGACGCACTTATCGAAAAGAAGAATGGAAAAGTGAACTTTTCACAAACCTTACCTCATTTCATCTCGTGGTCAGTAGATGGGAAATATCGTACCAATACATCTTAATGCAATAATTATAATATATGAAACCGTTGCGCTGATGAAAGCAGTAAGAAGGTTGGTAGTGTCGAATGGCTACCACGTATGGGTAATCAAAAGTTGAAGCTCTGTACACAAGCTTTAAAATAAGCTTAAGTGCGTCGAAACATATTGAAGTGTGCCAAAGTCATTGCGAAAATGATAAGTTGAGTACACTTACCTTAATTATTGAGATGATTACTGCGGGATTATGATCCTCATAGGTCGACCTATTCTTAAGGATTTTTTCAGACTTTTCCATTTGTCATATCGAGGTTATTGTAAATTTTTGGAAGAATTGGATATACAAATATATCACATTGTCCATCAAAAAATCGTTTCTGATTCGAGTAACGTTTGTCATTCACTCAAGGTGCGTTGAAAAATACATTACACTCTTAACTCAGGTAGGAATGAATCGAGTGGATATGCAGTAGAGCGTCTACAATAAGCGAAAGAAGAATGAATTAATGAGATCTTTTCTACCAAAAATCCAACCTCTCCAAATAACGAAGCGAATATCATGTCTCATAAGCCGCGTTTGCTGCAAAGAGTTTTCGCTATATCAGAAAGAGGGTGATACTTTTTTTCAGAGAGAAGGTGATTGAAATGTTTTTGAGATCTCGATATTATTGATACATAATGGCACGAATGAGCCGTTAATGATCGCATTGATTCCTATCGTATCTCCAGAAAGTTAGGAATATCGGAAAAAAACTACTCATTGAAGCTACGGTTTCAGAGCAGCGAAAGAGGAACATTAGATTGTCCGATAGCGAAACCATTGTGATAACCCAAATATTCCATTCGTAACATTCTCCATGAAAATCCATGGAATTCGAGCTGCAGCCATAGACAGCATCGATTTATAATGCAGATCACGTCCGAGCTAGCACGTATGGGGGCATAAGCATTGGAAATATTCGCCTCGTGTGTCCCGTAACTCCTCCGTCGCGAAATCGATTCTGTAAACACATTCGTGCTTTGATTTTCCTCACCCATCCTCCCATTGTAGGCTCTCAAAAAATTCGATAACGCTGCAGGACACCAACGCGCTCCTCCACCAGCAAAAAGTGCAACGTCGCCCCAAACTTTCCCTCTCCCGATTTCAATCGTCCCAATCATATTTCTATATTCTCGTCATACCCCTTCAATACACACACCTTAAAAATCCCTCACACACCGTCATCCTCGCAGAAGAGCCCAGAGTACACTTGGAATTCGCTGCAGTGTGACAAGGGGAGTCCGAAAAATAAGGGAGAGGTCCTCCGGCCAATCGGGCGGACGTATTCCGGGCGGGTCTGCTCTGCAGTAGTCCGGGCATTTGGCATGATGTCAAGACGCGATATTGGGATTGCCGTGAGTGAGGGCCTCGAAACTCGAGAGAGAAAATCCGTGATCTGCCTACTCGAGAGGTAAGGCTTACTCACGCACGACTCGGCGCCCGGCGTGTATAGAGTCTAGATGCGACCGGTTCTTTGTCATCGCCACATGGACCGTGTATGTGTCTTTGAGGAACGAGGACTCTTCTAATTTTCTCGGACGAGCGAGTTTGGGCGCTCTGGTGTATAGTTCGATGGGCGACGCGACGGCAGTTGCGGTGAAGGGCGAAGCTGGCCATGCGTGTTGCACGTGGAGGAAGCTGACTTTGGCAGAGGTGGAGTTGGTTGGAGTCGAAGAAATCGAGCGCGGAATCGGCAATGGTTTGATCCTGGTTTGCTGCGATCGAGAGTTTCGGGGATTGAGACCATTGGATTATGGGTTATGGTTTGGTGCGACTGAGCGGAATCACTATTTTCATTTTTGGGCTGATTGTAATCGAGATGATATTATCCTGATTAATTTTCCCTTCAAGGGAATGGAAAACTTACCTTACCTACATAACTGACGACAGTAGTCATTTAGATAGACAACCGATTATCTCAAAAATTTTGAGGAAGAATGTGCTTGTGATTGAGAGGATCCTTACAGCAGTTGACTAATAACCTGAATATTGGTATCGTTTCGGGACTAGAAATCCTTAATCATCAAATTCATCTTACATCTGAGATATCTGATGTGAAAACAGTGTATTTCTGTTCGGAACTCGTACGCCCATTTCGGACACGGCGACAACTCAAGACCTTAGCAAAGCAGAGGAAATAAATTTTCAGGACCCCAAATAGTCAAGCGATCACACATCAGACCCAATTCCTCTGGTAAAGCCTTCTTCTGTACTTGGATGTGGCAATTCAGGTTAGATCGGTCAAAATAAGATTTCATTTCCTTTTCCTTTTTTCTTTTTATTAGCTTTGTCTTCCGCTCACGTGGACCGTATGGCTTGAGTGGACAGGCATTTCACTCGGTCTTACCAGGGGGAGTGTCAGGCCTTCAGTTCGGGTCGCGGATTTGGCTGAAACTTTGGAAATTGTCTCCTTTTGGCACCAGAAGATGATATCTGGAGCCACAGAGTCTAACGCTCAATCGTTATTCAACTACAGCTTATGACATTAGCATTACAGGTATATTATCATTTTTTAACATGGGCCTATATGGGCGGTACTCATATTCTGGGTTATATCTCAAGAACGGTTAGGCGTTAGACTCTGTGGCCTTAGATATCACCTCTTGGTGCCAAAAAGAGACGATTCCCAAAGTTTCAGTTAAATCCGCGACCCGAAGCTCGGACACCCTCCTGGTTAGACATATTTCTAGTATTTTGACCTGGTTCTGTTTAGGTCGTTAATGTATTTCTGAGAATGATCTTTTCCATGTGTATTATGAATTGGACCGGTGAGTTCATATTTTGACCAAATATCTCTTCAGAAAGATTCCTAGCTGTCCTGACCGGGATTCGAACCCACAGCTCTTTCAAGGGTCAAGTTTCAGCTCATTATAAGGACTGAAGCCGTACCCAACTGAGTCGAGTGGATTTGTTTCTACAATTGTGTTTTGAGGCTGGAGAAGTTAAAAACTCCCATTTTGTTCATATTTCATTGGGCAAATGCGCTTTCTGCCTCTCCTCATGCAACTTTTGGGCTGTCAAAGAATCATCCCCCTACCAAAATTTGTAATAAAAAAAGCGTATTTAACGCACGAAACCATATGAAGATCGTGCGCCGTGACACATCGTGAGGGCAGTGCATCACGCTCAATCGTGGGCATACCCTGAGGTAACCAGAGCTCTTTTCACAGTACCGGACTTTCAGATCTCCATGAATTATCAATGAAGGCAAAACGAGCACGACAAAAAAAACCTAAAGACGCAATCGCGGTAATTGATCGTAATTATTAAGAATTCATCATCTCCATCTGCAGTCGTCTGTCACAGCAGAGCCATGGCGCATAATCAACAGACTGGCAAATGCTTCCAAGCAGCCGCGTGCGCGTCAAATTTAAAAAAGCTCGCTCTGTAAAAGAAGCTCGGCGAAACTTATTCCCGCGCGAGTTAACGAGTGACGAATGGAAGCGTTGCGAAAAGACGCCGTCGTCGTCGTCATCTTCCTCGCGAGAATAGAAAAAGAGAAAAGAGACGATGAGCCGTGAAGCTCTCTCGTAAAGGTTAGCGGATCGGGTGGGAGAGCGTAAGTTCTTAAAACAGCAAATTATTTTCTCAATTTACTCGAATGAAACGAAAGACGCATATTTCGCGAGAAAAGGGCCGATTACGTCGGCGCGCATTAAAACTCAAGCCCGTCGACTTCTTCCTCCGTCAACTTTTTAATACAATCTCACCGTCTTCCCTCCTTCGAGAGAGAGAGAGAGAGAGAGAGAGAGAGAGAGAGAGAGAGAGAACGGAAGGAATGAAGAGGCGAAGAATATCTAAACGCAACAGAGTTTATTCAGTGCGCATTTTTGCACGCTCAAAAGACCGCCAATCTCTCCCGCTTCGCCTCTTGGATCGCGAAAGCCACTATCCGCGTTCATTCTCTGCGCCATCGCTTCCATCTATTCCGGAAAAACAGCTCGAGTGGATGCGCTCGGATGAAAGTCTATTCATTACGCAACTCTCATTCATCATCGCCGCTATACCTCGGATCATTATCGGGAGGTGCCGATACTCTTTCTCTGCCATGGATCTCGCTTGCTCTTTTTGCGCGTGGAAGAGAGCTTGGCTTCGATATTCAGAGGCAATGGTAGGGGGGAAAAATTCCCATTAATGGTTCTCGAGGATGACCGGGATGATCCATCCTGTTTATACTCTCCGCGGATTAATGAGCGAGCCCTTGAGCATTTCGTGCGATTTCGTGTTTGCCTCATTATGATTATCTGGGTGGTGGAGTGCTCCTTTCCATTCTTTCTTGTTGGAGTCTGAGATGAAGTGGAGTGAAATTTATCTTCAGCATCCATGGCGACTTTGATTGGAGATCCTCTCATACCCTGGAATGAGGAATTCGATATTGGTTCTAGGCAGCTTTGTATCTGGATATCCTTGTTATTCTAAAGAACGTCATCAAAATCATTCATCAGAATCATAGAGTTTCATCAAGTTCAACGTAAAAATTCAATGTAGTCATCTTCGTTCCAGTTACGCTCTCAAGGGAGAGAGTCAAAGAAGTGACTCCTACAAATAAACAGCAGACCTCATGATATTCAAATGCGAATCAATTGACGGTAATGTACATGATTTTGATTATTATTCATCATTACTATTCTGATTATTCCATTATTATCCTAATCAGAGAAGAAATGTAGAGTCGGATTGATGTTGATGGCCCAATGATCATATTATGGAATGTAAATGAGAAGCACTTATGACTATTTCAATTCTGGTTTAAGGTGGATCACCGATAACTTCAAGTTGGATTCGCATTTCACGCCCATAATTCGTACGTCATTAAGAATAATTTTCGTAAGTATTCCAAATAAAACGTCGTCACATGAATTGTCGAATCGGTGTCAAAGTTCATTAGCAAGCCTTTTTATACTCTTCAAGCCTATTCTTCCATGACAACGCCTTTCATGAGCTTGAATGAGCTATTTATTTCATCTATTTCGCGTCCAAACATAGATAAGTGGTACAAAAAAAAAGAACTTTGAATAACATGGCGCAGTTTGAATGAAAAAACACTGTTGACGAAACTTTGCGTTGGAAGGAAATCACGAAAGAAGCAGCGGGGCAGAATACGAGTGTCTTCAAATACGCGCCTCAGCGAGAGCTCCAATGCCGAGTCCAATGCAATTCAGTCTCGTTAATCAGACTGGTAATGGAACGAACTTTTAATTAGCAGAGCCACTCGTGTTGGTAGCAATGTTCGCGAAGCTCTGTATTTTTCTATCAAATGACGGTGCCTAATGGAAGACTATAGTACTCCAAGATTCCACCTAGAAACTCTGGTTTGTTTGCTTTTACATTCTCGTTATCACCAAAGTAATTTCTCTCCGCCCCGCTCGCAATCCGAGTTTCTGCTGGTAACTCATCTCTAATGATATTATCGAAAGGGAATGGCTCGGATCTTTGAGGATTCAGACTTCATGGTTGGAATTCAGTCGTGGGACCACGTCTTCATTGGTTCAATATAATCAACATTGCTAAATACTGTGGTAAATTTGACGCACAAGATCCTAAAATTGTTTACAATCATTTTCATATTCATTGAATGAGCGGGGGAGTTTCTTTCGGGAAATCTGCATACAGAGTGACCTGATCATCTCCGCTGTTGCTCTCATGAATTTCATCGCCTCGTGATCAATGCAATTCCTACGATCTGTTTTTGTTCGATACTCACTCTTTGCGCGACTGTGATGCAGCATGGAAGTCTCAAAAGACTTTTGAAAGGTTACATCTCTGCTGAATCTTTAATCCGTTCACTACAGAATTGGGCCTGGTATTAGAGATGACTTTCCCAATGTCAAAATATGTTTCTGAGGTGGTACAGTAGCAAAGATAGGCAAAATTTAAAATTTTAAAAATTCTCATTTTTCATTTTTCTTGCTGCCATGATTCGATGTTTAGACCCCAATTGTGGTACAATATGTTTCTCGTATTGACAGGAATTTTTTTAAATGTTCACAGATGTTTCCAATGCATTCCGAAAAAGATATCACGAACTATTGGGGATCAACTTTGTCCCCTGGAGGGGACCCAATAGTGACCGGGTTAATATTTAACTGAAGCCAGGTCCTCGCCTTCAACGCAGAAGGCCAGGGTTCGATTCCCGGCCGGCACCAATGTGAATTTTCATAAGTGCCTTTTCGGTGGTTTCGGTGGTTCGGAATCCACCTGAAACTGTCGGTCCCGCAAAATAACCTCAAAAAGAGGTTGAGAATGCGTTAATAAAAAAAATATATATATTTAACTGGGCAAGCAACACCTCTCCCCTCAGCTAACTCAATTCTATACGTACCTGTTTTCTCAACTCCGCCCACCCGAGAAAAATCCCATACAGCACTCCCCAAACAACGACGAGTACATCCACAAAGAGTTACCACCCCCGAGCGCAACATTATGCAAGCAGCATACTCCACTCGCCGTACTATTGGAATTTCAGCTCTCGTGCGTTCTCTGGTGCGAATATAAGCAAGCCTCTCTATTCCTCTCAACACTCGCTCATTTTCAGGCCGATGGGATTGACGAACGGATGAGCGAGCCTCGTAGAGCCGGAGCATATCGATGCGAATGCTGCGGATTATAAAACGGCCGGAGATGAAGAGAGAATCGCTTTAATTACTCAGCTCTCGAATGCCGATGTAAAAGGCCAGTCTGGCCGGTATGGCTATTCTGTGTGTAAAGGGCGAATGCATGCGTATGAACGATGGAGTGCAAGAACCGCGGGGTAGTGGTCAAGTAAGAGGCACTCGCTATGGCTGAGTTTGAGCTCTTCGAACGGGTGCTAATTTGCATCATCGGCCGGATCGACCCCTTGTGATTTTCGCTGCGGCTCATATGGGGCTGTTTGCAGAAGGATGGACTTCGATGGTCCAGCTAACTCTGCAGGATTCGCATCGATTGACGAGTGGCCCGGTCGTGGGGGGTGAAGAGCGCGAGAGATGTTGCGACGGATGTTGCGCTGATTGTAATGGGAATGAGAGAGGTAATATTTACACAGAGTGGGTGATATTCTGATAGCGGGGCACTCGTTTTCGGTGGGACTGGATGTAATTTGTTTCATTTGATGAATTTGGTCCTAAGTATTCTATTATGAATATTAACCCTTTTACGGACGATCTTACATGTTCGTATAATGGATTTTTTTGACATTCTGTGCATGAAAGTTGACTTTGCGTACAGTTTGACAACTTTTACTCGCAGATTGCGAAAAAATATAGTTCGATACACGGGCGTAAGACCTATTTTTCTCGTGATGATTCCGATCCCTATCTGCGGCTCGGGCCGGAAACCTATCACTAGGATCCAAAAAAAAGTTTTGACGCCCTTGTATCGAAATGTACTATTTTGAGAATGTATAATGAAGTCTGATATAAGAAAATGGAATAATCTGAACAAATTTTGAAAAATATTCCGACTTATGAGGATCACAATCTCCCAGGACTATCTCGACGCCTTTTACCAATCGCATGCTAGAGCTAAGGCACGTGCGACTTTTTCACCACCCCAAGGGTTGTACCTTTGCTATATTTTCGATGACCATTTTCTGTTTTGACAAAAAAGTTTTCCCAATGCACTCAAAGAATGTCTCCCTCAAAGGGCTGAATCCTCTCATAGGTTGAGTTTCGAGGGGGCCAGACTCCCATGCAAGAAAGTGAAAGAATCGTGCGAGAGTTGAATATTCCTTACAAATTCATATCGCACGACGTTACCCTACTTGAAAATAGAAAAGAGGGCAGTGGACGATAATTCTAGACTTCTGTACACTTGGGAGAGTCTCTCAAGTGCTACGATTTGCATACTTCCAAATCCCCGTGGAATTAACGTTTTTCTTCAAAATTGGGTCGATTTTAGTGTTTTGATAAGAATCGCTGGGCAAAATACATTGCGCATACAGGTACAACAGAGTTGAGTGAAACGCTTGAAATATTCGATGTTACTATATCATGTGAGTTCTTACATTATATGGTGAGAATACCACTTGCGTCAAACGAAGAGGACTCGAAAATTCCAATGATGATAATAATAACACGAGAACCCATAGATTGTGCAAGTATCAATTTCATCACTGAGCTAGGGCAAATGCTCGTGAATGAAACTAATGCAGAGTTCGTGAAATTGATGCCTTAGAAATCTGTATAACTATGAACGCGAGATACATGAGATGAAAATGAGTGAACATGCAGGCAAATTCTATCAGCAATAGCATCGAAGCGATTCAGACAAAATAGAGGTTCTGCTTTTGATGAACCGAATACGTTGACGAAAAGTCATCTGAATGTGAAGTTCCATCCAGATGATGATGTCTTTGTGATCTCATACAGATTGTAAAACTGGAAGCTTCAAGGATTTGCTTACTAATTCCGCAATTCAATCATATTGATGAGATGGAGCGGTTATGGGTTGCAATTCTGATGATCTAATTTTATTATAGGAGACATCTGAACCAAAATAGTAACGTAGGTCAGCTTTGACTCTATACCCCGGTCGTACCATATTCCTGTGAGCTTACGAAAAATGCCATCCAATGCGAATAATAAAACTTCGGAGATACCAGCGACGTTCTTGATACGAGAAAGAAACCGGTATCAGAGCGTGAGTTTGCAAATTTTTCCCTGAGCCAAGAAAGAAGTGTGCTTTGGGCAAAAGTTTATATAATTGTCCCAGTTATCTCGCGCAGAGGAGCTCCTAATTATCTCGATAAATTATGCGGGTAAAATTTAGAAGCGCAAAGCGTAAGGGAGAGGAAGAGACACCACACACAAACTGCCCTAGGGTGGAGAAAAAATACGGCTGGCGAGTAGTCAACAATATTTCGCGCAACGGCCGGAGACGCGCAATTACACTTGGGCGCGAGTTTAATCCTCGAGGCCGGACTGAAGCTGCCTCGGTCGCGTTTTCAAGAAGAGACATTCGTTAGACCGAGTTATGCCGAGGATACATGGGCGCGAGGGCAGCAGCAGGCAACGAGTGGCCCTTGCAGACTTGTTTCCCACGTGGATACCCTTTTTGGGAGTTGGAGGTGTTACTCGTTCCTGTTGTGAGGGGAGATGCTCACTTGCATGATGAGTTGGTTTCAACTTCTTGACTCCATTTGTTTGCTAATTTTTGTATCCAGCTCTCGAGAAAACTTTTCCAGTTGGCTAGAGATATTTGGACTTGCTGTAGCTCAAAATTTCTGTACGAGGATTGAGCATCTTTTCAATTTTCCAGCATCTCTGCAATTGACGAATGGAGAATAATTAGTGAATTATGACTGGTAATTGAAGAGAATGAAGGAATGATTCCATGGGTATTCGAATAGTCTAGTCTCAGGAATCTAGTGGTGTCTCTCCAAGATACAAAATCTCAGATACGCGTATAATTTTTGAATGTTTCAAGTCACCGTATAAAATCGGAATCCAGGGAGAACAAAGATGTTTATGTTGGATCTTCATGTAGACATATCACGAAAATTTCTCCTATTGGTTTGGTGCAAAGACCAGGCTTCAATACCAACTGCAGCCGACTGTCGCTCTCGAAGAATATGAGATAAAGATTCTCACAAGGCGGCAAATCAAAAGTCTCTTGGAATCTTCAAGTTTTTTCTGTCGCCAATTTCAATTGTCATTCTTCTAATTTGAGCTATACGAGCCCAAATATGGAACGAAATTGCCGTCCTTGGCTCTCCTTACAAGCCTTTTGGACTAACTGAATCTAAAATTTCCGAATCGATCAATCCTTCTCTGGAAAGAATGGCAAGAATATCATAGCAGAAAATGTACCGAGATAGATCCAAGTGCATCTACGTCCGAGATAGGAGTTTTAGGAAAGGCAAAAAAACCAAAGAATATATCTTTATGGTGAGAAATGGACCTCCAAAGATTCATCATGAGTCACCAGGATGATGGAAAAACCCCTCAAAAAATTGTACAGCTCCATACCAAGTGTCAATTATATTTTGGGCACACTTTTGCTTCCGTATGAGATTAAGAGCAGTACCGTGCATGTTTGTCTATTATATAATCATCACTTGGTACCTCGATAATGCTAATTGGAAAAAATCTAGAAATTTTGAGTTCCGCTATTCTTTTTCGTGTTCTTCTTGCTGAAAAATGACCTATATACATGGATCACTAGTTCTCAATTCTTAGTTAACTCTGTGAAGTTATGGAATGTTCAATATATTTCCACGTTGTAAGAAGAGAGCCAAGCAGGCTATCAAATCTGATCAACCAATCATAGATCAATTTATCAGAGCAAGTCAAAGCGCGGAGGTCGTCGATGCCTCGTCGAATACCATTTGAATATGACTGCATTAGACTAGGTACGGGAGCCGAAAACAGGTATTCCATACACACGATATACGTGGATGTAGGATAGCATCAAACGAAAAGACGCGCAGCTGAGCGTGAAATTGGTACTTTGAAATTTCATTAGCGAAGTCAGGCCAGGTCACTCATTCAATTAGATTTTTATTGGATTCCAAACTGCGCGTAAACTGCTAGAGTTGGGCTAACCGAGCCCGGTACGTCCTGCTGCTTCTCTACAGCTCTTGCTCTCTCTTTATCGTTTCGTGGTCATGTAATACATAGACGTAGCTCATTGTAATAGATTCAATAGATATGAGTGAGTAGTGATAGGCTCAACAGTATTTGGAAATAAATACAAAATTCACTTCTGGTAAGTCTCGTTCAGTTGAGTCCTTCCTAGGGGATATGTAAGACTGCTCGGATTCCTTGCTGAAATCATTTAATTATGCAACAGATTAATAACCACTATGAATCAAAAGAAAGAGATTAAGGGTTCAAACTTGAGTTGCTAAATACATAATAAAACAGGATGTCTTTTCAGAGATGAATCTGGAATTAGTTGACTGTATAAGTTTAAACGGTACTCAATTCAGACTTCAGGAGAAAATGAGAGAGTAATCACACACTTCTCTGACCATTTCCCTAACACCAGGAGTTGAATTACATTTGGAGATAAGTAAATCTTTTCATGATGAAAATGCCACTCATACGAGTCATAAATTGAGGTTCTCATAAGTTCAAGATTTTCATTTCTCCGGTATGTAGTGTTTTCAATTTGTCAAAAGACTGATTCAATAGATTCTTGTAAATGTAACTAGACACTAAGCTGATGATGAATTCTCTAATTGCGAGAATTTAGTTTGTTCGGTATATTCAATATCTGTCGAGATTCAACCCGGGACAAGCATGATGCGGTTGCATTTTGAATGCTGCACTGCAAGAATTGTTATTATCAATCGTTGTTTTGGAGGATATATCATGATGAATCCTTCAAATTGATGGATTTGATGAGACTAATTCACTATGGGTAATTCCCAAAATCTCTCAGGTGACATGAATTCCATCAACGATCCTCAAAGACACTCGAAATACTATTTCCAACTCATAACTCAAGAATCCCGATCGCCCACAATAAAATTGATTCAGAAAACACGCATCTCCGCAACGAGCTCGGAAACCACCCTGTAAGAATGAATTCATGTGGGTCACTTGAAAAATATGGGGGCACGTATGCGAGACATGTATCAACCTACATGTGGAAAATGACACGAATCCACACTCCTGCCACATGTCACATGGGAGTATCCCAACGAGAAAAACACGTACACTTCCATTGTTGCCAGTTTTCAGAACTCATTATGAGTTTGCTCAAGTTCGAAAATAGTCTGCGTTCTCTTCAAACAGTCAGTCTCGCCAAGTGTGGCGCAGTCTCATATTTCACGTTCAAATAAAAATATTTTCACGCGGGATTCTGGGTAAAACTCAATTTTCCCGTCACTTGATTCTACAGCTTCGAGATATCGATATACTGCATTTTGTTCCACTCTGTTTCCTATATGAGTGAGATCGTGCATTTGTATTTGTCGAGAGTTGCCCCGTGTGTTATCGCATAGAGATATTGCAGATACCTGCGCAATCGACAGCTGTATTGAACCCTATGAAAGGTTATTCGCAAGGGTCATTCACATTTACATCTTGTACACATCCGCGCGCCGTGGCGCGCATTATTAAATCTAGTTTAGCTAATTCGAACGAAAAAAACACGAGACAGTTCCATTGTTGACAGTTTTCAGAACTCATAACCAAGTTTGTTCAAGTTCGAAAATAGTCTGTGTTCTTCCCAAACAGTCTGTTTCGTCAAGAGCGGCTCAGTCTCATGTTTATCGTTCAAATAAGAATATTTTTACGCGGGACTCCGGGTGAAACTAAATTTTCCCGTCACTTCTTAGCTCCAAGGTTCTTGATAAATGTTTTAAGGGGGAGGTTGATTCGTGGGAGAATGTATATGGGTGATTCAGAGGTGAGTTACATGTTGCATGCAGCGCAGTTTGTAATCCACATCTTAATTACACTTCTTCTGCTCTACACCACAACCTGAATCATACTCCCATATGACATTGGATGGAGTGTTGATTTGTGTCATTTTCTACATGTGGATGGATACATGTCTCGCACATGTGGCACCCATATTTTTCCATGTAACTTACATAAATTGATTTCTACACGGGCTAGCAAATCACCTTCTCAATAGCCACCATCTAGAGTAAAAGAGTGTTCTAGTAAACGCCAGAGGCCAGAGGCCGGCACAGATATCCTCCAACTCTCTCTCTCTCTCCATTTATCTATTTACCCCGGGCAAGTTGGGCGCTCGAGCGACGATGCGGCGGAGGATGTCTCGTCTCCGGGGATCGCTCAAGAGCCCGTGCCCGTTGTCGCCGCAATCAGCCCTCGGATGGCTCGGCATCGTCAAACTCTCCCCCGGGGACGACGACGACGACGACGACGACGACGACGACGACGACGATGGGCGAGTTTACTGGCCCGGAGCCTCCTTTTCAACGGGGCATCGCTCACTCGACGATTATGCCTCGCTTTGTTTTTGTGGGTTTTTATGTCATTCGGGTTTACACGATGGAGTGCAAGATTCTTATTCCAGTGGAGTTGGTCGTTTTGCTTTCTGACGTGGGAGAATTGGTCGTGATGGTTCTTATGAAGGAGTTGGACGATTGATGAATTCTGGAGCCACGAGGTTGGAAGATTTTAGGAGATTGTCCACAGGTATGGGTAGAAAATTCATGTGCTGGTTAGATTTGAGCTGAAAAGATACCAATACCACTAGTATTGGGTAGAGTGAAGACAAATAAGATCGATCCTTAGAGAAGAATGGGTGCCATCTCTTGAAGCGAACAAAAAAAGAGAGTAACGCTTGGTGAGATAGCTCTGTAATATCTTGTATTGGTGCAGAGGGGCACTCTCAGCCTGATATTGTTCCAAGTATTCTCGGAGAGACATTTCTCCATACACCACTCCTTAATATTTGCTACATATACTTGCACATTTCAAACGGCTAGGAGACGTGAGTTTCAATTGGCGCAGTACCATCGTGGAATGATATCCATACCCTTTGAACACGTTGTGGTGGATACGAGAAGTATTCAAATTAGAAGAATTAAATATATAAGAAGTGGGTATAAGAAATTCAAAAATTGTCACTCTGATTCCACGAAGAAGTATGGGTTACGATCACACGAGCAATGCCGATTTAGATTACTTGAGTACTATTAATCTTAGAAATATTTCATGAATCAATAAAAAAAAAAATTATTTCATAAATGTGCGGCTTCCAGTCTTGATCTGCGCGTTCGCAGTAACACCTCTATTGATGAAATCATAATCAAATATTATTTCAGAGCTGTCTCTGAATCAGAGTATTCGCAGAATCTAAATTATACTACACTATAACATTATATCACTTTCCGATTCAAAGAATTCGAGATATGTAATTTTCTGAATCCAATTCTAATCATGCAATTCTAAGTAATGGGACTGAATTCGAAAAACGGATCAGAAATCATTCCGCCGTGTCCGAAAAGAACCGAAAAGAGTCATTGAAATTTTTTGCATGAAGCCTGCTCACAACATTTGTACGCGACTTACAGTCGTTTCACACATTCCCAATTCCAATCAGTCCAATCGTTCTCTCATCACCCTCATTTTTTCATTCAATTCCTCCCTGCCATCATTTTCCACCATCAAATATTTCATTTTACCACATTTCCAGCTCTGAGCGAGCTGACGTTTGTGAATGTAACTACAAATTCGATCCTACTGTCAATCCGAGTTCGCATTACCATAAATCGCGTGCGAATTCACACTTTCCGTCTGCTTTGAATCGCAGATTCCAATCCGAGTCGAATCAAGACATGTGCAAAATCAGAGGCTAGACCGCGACCATATAGCCTCGTCGAAACTGTTTCGAATAATCGAAAGGGCAAATCGTCGAAGGGGCGGATCTGAGCTGCAGATCTAGACGGACTCGGGCCAAAGTACTCGAAGCGCGAAATGAAATTACGAGACGCGGACACCGCGGGCCAAAGCCGATAGAGATGGAAATTTGTTTGCAATTCGGATTACACAAAGCAAAGCGTGTGCGACTGACTACGTAAGCTCGTCCTCCCTCGACAGCTCGGCTCACTTGGTTCGGATCGAAGTTGCCGTATCGGAGCTTTGGCACATCAAGATGCCACAAACTGATGATTAGACATTGAATGTACTGATCCGTCAACTGAGGAAATAGGATGACATGGGGACTTGTCGTTGATTGATGAGTTACTGTGTCCTTAAGTACATATCTAGCCATTGAAACATTCATATCAGCGATCAGCATTAGCTATAAGAATTCGCCCATTTTTTCACGGTAATCTTTTAAAGTAGACTTTTTTCTCGGAATTCTCTAATAGATCATTATCCCGTGAATTAGAGATGATTGAAATCTCCACAGACATCTGTGTCCAGGAGGACAATGAAATTCTCCGATAGCAATTTTGAATGGAGAAGTTTATTGAACAGACTCAGAACTTGATGCTAATTTCAAAACGTTGAGATATGAGATCGAATTTATACCGAAGAATGATCTCAAGTATGAATGTGGAACAGAAATGCCATGAAGACCGAGCCCTCCAAGTTCATAAAATTTCCGCCGATTATGTAAGTTAACAGGAAATTCGAGACGAAACGGCGAGAAGATGGGGAGGAAGATGGCAAAGAAATTCAAACTTTTGCAGCCAGCGCAATAGAAAATGAGATGCGCAATGGAATCGTCGTGGCTGTCAAGTTGGAAGGTAAAACGTGTGAAATAGCCCGCCTTCCGATATCATTCGGAGCTTTAATATCTTAATTTTCTCCGAGCCGAGTCCAATGGCGCATTATCATAGCCAACCACTGAATAATCCCCATCTCTTCCTTTTTATTCCACACTTTCTGGGGATTCATTTTTTGCTTCCTTTACTATGCCGATTCTGTAACGTTTCTTCCATTCCGTATCCTTATTACATTCGTTAAATGTATAGGCACGCACTGCATTCATAATCCAACTATTGCAAAATTACGACTGTCATCATAGATGAATCGCAAGCTCGCGTACAAAATACTTGCAATCTCCAATAGTCGAAATGAATCTCTTGAAGAAATCAAAGTTCAACAAACGTTAATCAAAATTTTAAAAGAGTAAAATGGAATTTGTGGATCGATAAACATCAAAATTACTCTGGAAAAGTGTTTCACCGTGAAATAAATCATACCAACACTCGAGAGAAAAAAATCCCCACCTCCCTTCTTGAGAGAATAAAAAGCTCTATCTTATTTTTAAGGAAACAAAAAGCCCTATCCCATCCCTGAGAGGTTGAAAAGCCCTATATCATGGATGAAATGATAGAAAGCCCCATCTCAGAATTCAGTTCGAGAAAGTCCTACTCATTTTTAAGAAAATAAAAAGCCCTGTTTCAAAAATTTTGACTACAAATGCCCTATCTCAATAATTTTGAGTAGAAAGGCTCTAACTCGAGGATTTGGTTCAAATTATCGTGTCCCGAAATGTTCGAGGATGAAGGTCATGTGGCTACGAAAAGCTTCCTGGTCTTCTCCAAAATCTCTTTTCAGTCATGATCCTCATTATTGAGCATTTCAGGACAAGACTCTTAATTCCATGCCAAATCCTAGAGATGGGGCATCTTTAATAGAAAATTCCTGAGAGAGGGCTTTTTTACTCAAAAATTCTGAGAAGAAGCTTTTCGTTTTCTCGTGCGTGAGATGGGGTTTTTTATTCTCTCAAGAATGAAATAGGTCTTTCTATTCCCTCAAAAATGAGATAGGGCTTTTTATTATCTCGAGAATGGAGATAGAACCTCTTTGCTCTCGAGTGTCGATATAGATTTGAGTAAGTGGACGATCTCATATCTAGCGGCCATGACGATATATTTGAGATTGTGACGATTAATGCCTGTGTAAAAATGAATTAATGTGAGTCACATGAGAAAATATGGGTCACATAAGCGAGACATGTATCAAGCCACATGTGAAAAATGACACAAATCCACACTCCTGCCACTTGTCATATGGGAGTATGATCCACGTGGTTGGAGTGCTCAGGTATAATGGAGATGTGGATTACGTACTGCACTGCATGCAACACGTAACTCACTTCTGAATCACCCATATATATTTTTCCGCGAATTAGCTTCCCCCTCAATGCGTTTATCAAGAACTTTGGCCAGGAAGTGACAGGAAAATTTAGTTACACCCAGAATCTTGCGTACGAATAGTTTTATTCGAACGATGAACATGAAAATGCGCCGCACTTGTCGAGACAGACTGTTTGGAATGTACACAGACTGTATTTGAACTTGAACAAACTAGATAATGAGTTCCGAAAACTGGTAACAATGGAACTTGTCGCCTCTCAATTTTAGCTATAATTATGCACCACCTGTATAGACCACTTTAATGTTGCTCAAATTTCGTAATATACCGAGAAAACCATGTCAAATTTCTTACAATTGCTTGCTCATCATCTCAAGTCAAACCTGACTCACTAGGAAATTTTGAAGAGATAAGAATGACTGATTCCTCTAAGGTAAGAACGAAACGAGACAAAGGGATCCGAGGAGGAAAAGTTCGATCCGATTCAGCCTCGTCCTGTAATCTTAGATGGGCTCGATATTTTTGCGACGCTCACTAAATGAATAGCTCAAATTGAATGGGGACAGTCCCATTGTTGCCAGTTTTCAGAACTCATAATCAAGTATGTTCAAGTCCAAAAACAGTCTGTGTACATTCCAAACAGTCTGTCTCGTCAAGAGCGGCTCAGTCTCATGTTTATCGTTCAAATAAAGATATTTTTACGCGAGATTCTGGGTGAAACTCAATTATATAATTCA
>JAPYYZ010002408.1:0-26230 GCA_030522705.1 Eretmocerus eremicus | reverse complement strand
CATTTCCATTATACCCCTTCTGCTCTACACTCCAACCACATGACTCATACTCCCATATGACATGTGGCAGGAGTGTGGATTTGTGTCATTTTTCACATGTGAGCTCATACATGTCTCGCACATGTGGCTCCCATATTCTCTCATGTGACCCAGGCGAATTTATTTTTACGCGGGTGACCGGTCAAATAAAAATTGACTTCTGATTTTGAACTTGGCCAATCATCACCTTTGCTCGGTCTCAATGTGTCTGCGGTCTCCTATTCCTATCCTATCCTCGCTGCAACGATTCATATTTCTATATGAATCTCGACTCCTCAGCTCAGTGCAGACTCTGTCGATGTACTTCAAGCAAAATGTCATCTGAGTCCTGAAGAAACCAGCACAGAGCTTGCCGGAAAGCGTTAACCTTCACATACAGATGTATATTGGTCAAGAAAACTCATGCATCAGTTTCTCAACGCAAGTGCCAATGAAAACTTGAAAAATAAAGGGGAATCATATCAGCTGGCTAACTCTGTAATCGCATCTCTATTCTCGTGGGCAGTGTTCACTTTCCCCATCCTCTTTCCACCATCTGTATTTCCTCCAAATAGCTACTCAAATATAGCCATAAGACCGCGCGAGTAGCACATGAGTCGCGGGATCATCTTGTCTCGTCCCACCATACAATATACCGTAGCACAACAACGAGTGCTAAATTACCAACCCAATTTCGTTGCTGGCCCACACCCCACCAGTTACATAAATCATAAGCGCGACTGCCTCCGCCACTCCTCGGGTTATCCGCGAACTATACCCACCTTCGCGTCGAGCTCTTCCCTCTCTCGAGCTACATACTTGCGATACTTATGCGGCCTCGGTTTTAATCTAATCTTCGGGCGCATGTAAGAATATATTAGAGAAAAAGTTGAGAGCGCTTCTCTTTCTCTATCTCCCGGAGACGCGTTTGCGAAATTATGCGCTCCCTTTGCTTCCGACTCGTTTCGTCTCCGAGTCTGCTGGGGCGATGAGGCCCGATGCGGCAGAGGCCGAGCGAGAAAAGTTTTATCAGCTCGATCCACTCAGCCCACGTGTATAATGTATACACGTGGACTATCCGTCTCTTTTGGTCTCTGGCAAAAGTGAATATAGTGCTGAGATGTGCGAAAAAGAAGCCCTGGTAGCGAGACGAGAGGGAGAAAAGTTTCTTGTCTCGGCGTCTATTCTTTCTTGTCTTGTCGGGATGAATGTGGTCCTCGAGTGCGATGGACACGAAAGTGTAAGGAAACTTATGGAGACGCGAGTAGATCTGGCCCTCAATTGATCCTGTAAAGTTGCCGAAAAGAGAGGAATTGTCTAAGGAGTTTGTACCATTTACTGTGAGCAGTTTCATCCAGGAGACTTTCAGAAGGGAACTGAGGTTTTTGAAGGAAGGAGCAGGAAGGAGAATCGGCTTCTGGTAACTATTCTAGGCAAGGCTCGAAAGGCGATTCGAAGTATTTTATAGCTCTCGAATCGTCGATCTAGTGGATGGGATAGTGTGAGAACAACGTGATCGTGATAGTAATGTAAGACTAGATTTATGATTGTTGAGTAGAATTGTGACGTTTTATCTTCACCTATTCTGTTCTCACCCAGATAGAGATACTAGCAAACATTATTCAAACTGTTATTGAAAAGATCAGTTGGATTCAATGGTAATCTATGTGATCAAAAATGAGCGCACTGTATCGTATCATTATCAATCTGACGATAAGTCAACTAAGTTCCTGCCATATGTAACTGCAAGCTTATGAAAAGGAAAATACCATTCTCCTAATCTATACCAGAGCTAATTTTGAAGAATTCTCCTCTGAAATTCTGATGAATTTCAAGGTATCTCCAAACACACCAAGATTTTACGGATGGTGCAAGGTTGCAGGGTATATGCTATAGATGTGTGTGATGGTGTGCCTCCAATTGGTACACGCTCTCATGATCTCGTTACCTCCTTCCGGAAACTGGAATAGCTCGGCTCCATCGGATTGAAAATGAAGGTATTCCAACTCATTTAAAAAACTCTGCAATTAGGTCCTTCTTACAAACCCCTCTAGAGCCTTGAGGCCCTTTTATTAAGTAAATACAAATTCCCAAGACGCGCTCAGGCCCTTCTTCATTTCTCGTAAATGACAAAGTTCTCATAGGTCAGAGGGCTCAAAAAGCGAGCGGCGGAAGAAGGGCCTAACCGCACTTTTATACGCCCTCTTCCTACGCAGCCCCTCAATCAGCCACCTGAATTTTTTTTGACCCCCTAAACAGAAGCTATGGCAAATTAGAACTAAAGTTCTTGAAAAGTTTTCGCGTATCAAGAATTTTTGGCTAGGCTCTGCCAGAATTTTTCCGCGGCAGAGACAAACGCTCGATTCTCATGACATTCGTGCCCCACCGAAGGGCATGATGGTCGCTTCCCGTGTAAAAATGAAATTATGTGGGTCACATGAAAAAATATGGGTGCTACATGTGCGAAACATGTATCAACTTACATGTGGAAAATGACACGAATTCACACTCCTGCCACATGTGATTTGAGAGTATGATTCATGTGGTTGGAGAGTAGGACATAAAAGGTGTGGTTAAGATGTGTATTATATACATGCTGCGTTACATGCAGCATGTAATCCACATTTTAACCATCTACAATTTTCCGCGAATGAAGCTCTTCCTCAACACGTTAATCCAGAACCTTGGAGCCAAGAACAAACGGGAGAACTGAGTCTTACTCACAATGACTCGTGGACCGTGCCCAACGGCGAACTGGCATCTCGGCGAAATCGAGCTTCTTCCTTTCCGACCGAACTTGATCACGCGAACTGACCCTTGTCCATTTATGGCAGGTACAACAAACCGGGCAGTTGTCTCGGAGGGCGATTGATTTTCCAATGCCGGGGAGGCAAATCTCGCCCCACACTTGGATGATCGCCACTGACGAAAGCTCTCCCACTCCAACTGAAAATGTAGGAAGAAAGATATCCACAAAGTACCAAATTCTCCATAAATTATACTGAATCGCTTCAAGTCCGCGAAAGTGAATCAGATTTGGAAGAGATACGCAAGAATTCGATCGGGTGAGAAACAAACAAAATTTTGGAGGTTATCATCAGAATCAGGAAATCACTGTAATTTGAAAGGCTCACTGATTGAAACCAAAATATTCATCTGAAATATCCGAATTCCACTCTCCGCATGATGGTGGGCCGCAGGCCCGAATACATTTTCAAATTTATGTGCCGTAACAAGGAAGGTCAATCGAATTCATTTGATTGAACTGCATAATTTTATGAGAAAGATGAATCTTTCCGAACAGAGACACGGGATTAGTACTTACCTCGTATCTTTCTTCTTCTGAGAGACAGTTCGTCCGTGATTTCGGAACTGTCTTGGATTTGAAGTTGATTGAAGAATTCAAGATGAGATCGCTAAGAATTCGGAAAAATGGAGCCAATTTCATGGAACATCACATCCAAAAAATAGAGAACCCACAGATTTGGAGGGGTGCACAGTTGGGAATCATCAATTCTAATGGAACGGAATATTGAATTGAATCGAACTCGTCAGTTGCTCATGTCCGCTTCACTCACAATTTGCACAATTTTATCCGACAATTTGCACAACCCACGCAACTTACCGAATTCAATTGTGAATGAGCAAGCTCGAGCTGCAATTTGAGCTTGGTAACAAGAGGAATGCGAATTGAGTCGAACTTTGTACACAAACTTGGTCGAATGTCTCTTGGAAAACGTACTTGGCCCGCGGTATCAAAATTTCAAAGTCCTCGTATTCGCAGGACAATTACATGGGATGCCAACGGCCAGGACGTTGAGTACTCGGTGCATCATTTGCGGCCGCGACGATTCCTCCTCGGACTTTGTCTGTGTGTATACGTCTGCCATTATTACCGACGCGCCGCCCTAACGCCGCTGCAGCTTCCTCCCTCTTATTATTCGTAACTTCGGCCCGGCCTCGGCAACTATCCAGACCCATACATTCATTTACATGTGATTACAAGTGCCCCGAGCGGCGCGGCGAGCTGCCTCCGAGTTGGCAAACTAATAAACATGCATGATGGGCAGATGAAAAGAGATGAAACGCGGCGTGAACAGCATGAAGCTACTGTATTTGGCTCAACTCGAGGCTCGTTCGATGATGTATCGCGCGTAGCATGCTTCGTGATGGCATTCAGGATTTCCTCATTTTCAAGGGGAATTTTTCATTTTCCGATTTGATATTTGTATTATCAGGTTCATCAGGATTCTCGTGAGGTTACTGGCGCTCAGTTACTCCTGTCAAATAGTAATCTTTGATCGAACTTTCAAGAATTGGTATACTTCGCAATCTCAGAGATTACGAAATTTCTTCATTCGATCAGATTATTCCGATGTGAACTCATAACACAGTCCCACCATTTGAGAAATGGACCTTCTCAAAAGAGGCGAACCACTTAGAGTTAGGTAAGATCTTGCGCTAAATTCAAATTCGCCATCAATTTTGCTCGGACACCCCCGAAGTTTCGAGATATTTCATCAAAAATTCTCTTTTGACATCGGAAGATATCGAACTTTTGACATCGGAATCAGCAAGAGGAAGAAGTTTTATGTTCAAACATTCAATAAAAAAAATTTGGTTAATCATGGGTCGCGAAACGATCATCCAATTGGCTCACTCTAGTGACGATCGAGTACCCGAGGTGATTCTAGTGATATTGCGTACTCAAAGTGATTCTCGTGATCAAACACTCAACCCGAGACTTTTTGTCTAGTAATTTTTGTGAGTGATTTTTGTGATTTTGGTGCATGAGGTGGCTTTAGTGACCGTGTGATCGAGTCGACTTACATAATCGAGAAATCGAAATGATTTCCGTGATAGAGTGCTCGAGGTGACTGTCGTGATCAAGTGATCTAGATGATCTTCCTGCTGGAGTGTTCCGGGTGATACTTGTCATCATGCACTCAAGGCGATTTGAGTGATCGGGTATTTGAGATGACCCGCACGATCGAGTGCTTGAGATGATACTTGGCATCGTACACTCATCAGCATCTCAAGGATCACCTCGGCTTACCGATCACGTGGATCACCGCAATCACTCAATTACGAAACTCACTTCGGGTACTCGATCATACTTCGAATGAGCCAGTCGGATGATCGTTGCTCGCCCCGAGGTGGTCCGAAAATCTTTTTTCGTGTGACTACTTGAACGTTAGATTTGCTCCTCTTCCTAATTCTTTCAAGCTTGGAAGCTCGATAACTCCCACAAAAAAATTGTTCGAAAAAACTTCGAGGGTGTCCGAGCAAAACTGATAACAAACTCGGATTCATCGAATGATTTCACATCAGTCTAGGTGGTTTGCCTCTCTGGGAGAGCTTCCTTTCCAAATCATCGACCTGTGTGTTTAATGAGTGAGGACCAAAAATGTGTATTTCAGCGTGAGATCTCACTTGAAATACGAAAAGATTCAACGCTATTCAGGTATTATACGAAGGTATTCTTGTCCCACTGAAACCGTACATGATGGATTTAATTTAAATCTGAACCGCTAAGCGATCAAATGCCATTATCATTTCCAATCCATCGATCATGATCCATTCCAAAGATGAACAGAGATTTGGGAAGAATAATTTTGAGTGAATCAACGAAGGCGAAGTTAATCCTCTCAGTGTGGGTATCCTGCCACCCCAAGTAGCTCAGTGGACCGAGCGCTCTCCTGGCAAAGATTAGCTAGTGAGATCGAGGCCCACCCCGGCTGGGTTCTATTGATCTTTATTGATCCAGTCTTCCTCTTGAAGAGTGTTCCACATAAGTGAACGTGGAAAAGAGTAAAATGTCAGTCGGAGCGAGAAAAATTGGATGCCTCTGATTGAAATTCTAAATAGCTGTCAGAATGCAGCTGGAAATTCATTGGTAATCTCATTTTTCGGTAATTTATTAGAAAATACCAACTTGTATGATTAATGGATCCATTCAAGCAAGGAGTACTTTGAAGGATCTCATTGATTTGATGGCAGATTAACTCCTATAAATACAGAATTCCTTTATAGATATTATTTCGAAGCAACCAACTGTGAACTAAGAGGAGAACAAAGACCATCCTTGGCGTTCATGAATGAGCTGCAGATTATTCTTAGCCTCCCTACTTAGTGACTGTCTTTGAGTTCTACATCTTCAAGTTCCTCACGTATGGCGAGTCTTTCGTATAATTTACATCAACTCCGTCAGAGTAGCAGATTAAGACCACGTCAATGTCAAAGGAGCCGAAAATCTTATTCCATGCAAGACTTTTGCCTTCAAAGGTACCATCTCGCGAATGACCGCATAATTCGCGCTAAAAATTCTCCCACAAAAAAGCTCCTTCTCAAAGATGATAAAGTGTAAACTGCACAAAGCAAGTCTAAAACGAGGAGAGAATGAGCTCAAAAGTTCCCTCGCTCAGAGCGTCGACGTGAATTCGTTCAGGTGTGACGTTGAATGTATACGTATAGTCGCTGGCGGAGTATTCCTCAGTTGGCAGGAAGCTGACGTCGCGGCTGAAGGAAACACGCGCAGCCCCGGATAGAGAAGCTAGTGGTATATACGTACGTCAAGTCAGACGGCAGCGGTGGCGCTCTGGCGAGAGAGCTATATATGGGCTCCAGGCTCAGCGGAGCGCCTTATCTCCGCGAGGCGAGATTGACTTCCTTTCTATCCATTCAGCCGCTCAAATGAGTTCCTTTGATGACTGTTGTGTGTGTGATCGAGTGTGCGGCGAATTCCTAAGGGCTGCGAGAGTCTCGGCCTGTGAGAGCGAGAGAGACGCCGCCGCGCAAGAACGGAATCGTTTCGGCTGCCGCGAATCGCGAATGCGGAAGACTAGGAGAGAGAGAGAGAGAGAGAGAGAGAGAAAGAGAGAGGAGGAAGAGGGCGAAGGCTGACGGTCGGATTTTTTCAATAGGAAATATTCGAATGAAGCCTTCTGCTCTCGATGGTTATTATGCGCACTCCACCAGCGGAAGAATATGCATACCGCGCACGAGAGAGAGTGAGAGAGAGAGAGAGAGAGAGAGAGAGAGAGAGAGAGAGTGTCTGCAGATGATTGTATTGGCGTACTGTGACATGAATGTGGTTGAGTGAAATTGTAGCCAAATTTTATACTGAACCCAGAACGATAATCCTTCAAAATTTGCGTCTTCTCGAATCGGAATGAATCGAATCTGATTGACTCATATCGAATTCGATAAGAATCAATTTATTCATACCTAAGGGAGCTAACTTTGAGAAGATTCGGTTATTTCTTTCCCTTATTCTGATAGCCACATATTGAGACTTGGCTAAGCGCCATTTGTCGAAATCTCACATCATCGACGTAATTGCATGCGCTTGATGATACGCGGAGATCAAATAAAATAACGTTACATTCCACTCATTCATCCGACTGATCTACTGTCAATTAAAATAAACTAGTTGTGCTGGCGGTGATCCCCCTTCATATAACTGACCTGCTCTTTCAATATTCAACACATTCTTCTTATTCTTCAGACTCGTTCAAGGTGAGGTACCTGCACAATTTCAACCTCATCAGGAAAAATCCTATCGGACTGAAATTCTTCATTTACATACATTTTCTCCGTGCGAAAACAGCCGTAAAGTCCGTTTTCTGGAAGATGATTTTTTTGATCATTTTCATTTTTTATCTCGCGATCAACTCATCAGATTGCTGGATCGATTCGCATTCTTGTTCAAAATCACACAAATCACTCCCAAAAAAATTTCCAGGTCGATCACTTCAGTACTGTCGGACTAGTGCAATTTTCGGAGTCAAAATTTCTGATCGCCATGCGAAATTCTCTCGTAGCTGGGGATAATTGGATTATCTCAAAAAATAACATCAGTACTTCTCTGTGCAGTTTCGAAAGATCGACAAAAAAGCTCGAATGAATTCTCTCCCCAAACCCCTTGTAGGTACACAACATGACCACGGAATGCAGCATCAATTCCTGATCACTTGAAGAAAACTTGGGACCGTTTCTCCCACAACTCAAGAGTTAGGATTTCAAAAGTCGAGTGTTTTTGATCCAAACATTGCGATTGCCGATCCTCTTACTTCTGCTGGTAGCCTGCAGCTACCCGCACTTCGCATGCCTCGATCCAAGGTCACCGAATCGACGAGACACGCCACCAGAGAGCGAAGCTCCGCAAACATCTGTGTCCCTCTCGCCCTGGTCGTCGCGGCGAGCGATGCATCGGGAGCGACACGTAGCGCTGTACAGAGGCGAGTAGATTGCATCCCTGCCCGAGCCCTTGGAAGCTCTTAATTAATGGCACCGAGACAGAAGCGACCCCGTCTCCTACGGAAGCCCATATAGTTAGGGGCGAAGGTAGCTTTGCTCGCTGCGACGGCTCCCGGGCTTGTAATCTCACGATGCCGTAAGTTATTCTAAATGCACTGGCGTCGTGTAGCCAGGCCGCGACGATATCCCCGAAGCGGCCAAAGTCTCTATGCTCTCCGGCGTTGCTCGCTTTTACTTTAGTTATTTGCACTGTGCCTCCTCACTTTGCGGCTTTTGGCTCGCCGCGTTCCGTGCGGCTGACTTATCGGAGTGGCAGGCTGCCCCAAGCTCACGGATACGCTTGCTCTATGATTTTTTTAACCGAGATGAATTTTGAGGTTTCAGATGTGCTCACTCGAGACTTTCGTAGGATTTTGTATCCTTTAATTTCACTGTGCTGATCTTCGGAAGGAGCTCGATCGAATTTTCGCTGTCTCGACGGGAATTTCTTTAAAATACCTCAGATCGCTCGCTACCCTCTACATCATCAAATTGGAGAATTCCGCTTTCTACCAATCTATCGATATAGCAATGAATCGATGTATACAGATCTATCGGTGTATATAGATCCATCGATGTATATATATCTATCGATGTATATAGATCTATAGATGTATCGATATCAAAGGGCGCTGCATAGCTAACATCGACGACCTGAAGAGTGATCAACACCGGACGACCTGGAGAGAAGAAAGAAGAGCTGAAGATCCAGAGAGACACGCTTCCATAGCGCGTGACGCTCCTCCCACCCCGAAGTAATGCGAAGGCGGTTCCAGGGTGGGTTGGTTTAAGACGTGGTGGACGTTAGCCCTATTAGCGGGGAGGTTGAGGCAGCGTCGTGCACTGTGCGAACCCAGAGGCGCAACCCGTCACAACGTCTGCGAGCAGATTAACCTTATTGGCCACCATAAAAAAAAAAAAAAAGAAGATGTATCGATATCTGTTGATAGAGTGATGTTATCGGACGATATATGCTAGTGACCCTCTACTAGTGATGAGCAGGTGTGTCAACCATCTTGAAATCTGTGGATCTAACTCCCATCTGAATACACAGGGAGTCTACCTCCACTTCTCAGATTAAATCCACAGATTCCAAGATGGCTGGCACATCTGCTCATTACTACTGGAGGGTCACTAATTCTTGCAGACGCCAAGTCAGCCAACGAGCGCCTCTTGACGCTACTCACTTTTTCCAGGAATCAATGCACTAAGACGTGAATGATACGAAATGTAACGAGAGCAAGTATCACACAAGACCAACTCGGACTATAGAAGAGAATCGAACTTCATATTAGATTGTGTGCTCGTGATAATATTGTTCTGAAATGGAAGTATTGTTTCTCGAACTCAAGAAGCAATCAAATTGGTTATTGAGTTGATTGTCCAATGTTTACGTAACTGAGCATTATTAGAATTATCCAGAACTTTGCGGAGCATCCTGAATGACAGGGAGACAAACAAAAAATTCTCGAGAGTAAAATCTAAACTCACGATCTTCTGCGTGCTGGACCTTGATTGTTTTATTCATCAAATAACCTGGATTGCTGTAAGAAAGAAAAGTAACGTACTGATGGCAAAAAAAGCTTTGAAAAACGGAATAAATTTGAGGGAGAGCGCTAATCTGGGAAACCAATGGGGTCATAAGAGAAATCATATCCAAACCTGATTGTAATCTAACTCGGACTGCAATAGTGAATGCGCTCACGAGACACTCAAACTAGTGGAGCTTTGTCGAATTCCTCATTCCTGAGATACCAATCCATTTATACTAAAACGATATTCATACGAATATATATCTTCATCCAAGCTCCGTCATGATTAGGATTTCGATCTGTTTTCCAGGAAAACCTATGCTAGAGGAATTTAAATATTTCCCACCAATAGCACAACTCGAAGTCATGTCTGGCATCATCGCTGAAGCTCCGCTAGATCTCAAAATCGTCCTTCATTCACCATCAATCATCTTACTCCTCCTCCGGTTAAGATACCTCAAATATCGGGTCAATCGAGACCAGCGAAAGGACGATACTCAGAAACACGTACCTCCGAACTTCCGATAAAATTTCCGGAAGCAGCCAAGTTGTGCGTACGCGAAAATCCTCACCAGCCCATCTCCGTACCATAAATCACTCCCGGTAGCAGCTCGGCAGACGCGTGGCACTCGGATTCCTCCCGACGGGAAACAATGAGCATTTGTGAGTGAGAAAGAGAGGGTAGGAGAGTCGAGGGTGATAATTGCGGCTGGTTATATAACCTTCGTCCCCGGATGTGACCTCAACCCTGGAGACCGTAGATTAGAGGCTCGTCTAGAGTCCCGTGGCCCCGCCGAGCTTTCACCCGCAAGAGCCGAGCCGGAGAAGGCACCGGAAGGGTTCTGATAATTCATCGACCACGCCATCGTACTCTCTGCCGGGACAAATTTGACCTCGAACTTGTCTCATTGATGGATGAGTTTTATCTCCCATTCATTCTTGAGTTGTAGACATTTAATCTCGGTACGATGCCGAATATCGTGGAGAGATATTATCGCCTTCAGATGAACTTACTTTTTGCTATGGCTTTGTAGTCTTGATGTAGAAAAGATAGGGTTTCAGAATTCTTGGGATGGATCAATCACCGATCACAGTCAAATAATCTTAAAAGAAGTTTTGAGTAATATGATGTATGTATTAGTATACCTTTTAGTTTTTCACAAGATTCGGCAAACGCCGGGAGATCTTGATAGAATTTACAATTATCATTCCAACTCTCCGCGGTATGAAAGAATATCTGATTTGAAGAATATGCGACTGCCGTTCAACTAGATTGGTTCATAATATGGCCGAGGTTTCATTTATGAACTGCGAGCTGATGTTCCAACAATGTATTCATTTTTGGCTAATGGAAATCTTATCTCAAAAATTTATCGCCGCATCTGCTGCAACATAATTATCGATTATATTACCTTAGACAACATAAACTACACTGTAAAAAGAATTCCTTGAAGTCAAATCACTAGGCTTACTGACTTTTTTACTTTAATTTTCTGTGATCCGATTTGATATTTTCATATCATCCCCATAAGGAATTTTTGAAAAATATGGAAAATCAAATACTCTGGAGTCAAAAGAGCATCACTTACTTCCATTTCATACCTGGATTAGACACGCGCGTACACTTACTCTCCTACGAGTATTTGCTTAATTGTGCCACATCTAAATTTCAGCACAAGTATAATCTGATCTCAAGTATTTCTTTTTACAGTGTACGTGTAAACTACCTGTGTCCGTGTGAGTATGTAATATTTTGTGAATAGTCGTTCTTCTATCGAAATATCAAGTAAGAAATTATCAGTCCGAAGTCAGTCTGTCACATTACGAAACGACCGTGAACATCGTTAATTGATGTAAATACGTAGACCCACATTGTAAACCACTCTGAACCAATCAACTTTCCTTTGCTCAAATCATACGTATTCCTTCGCCACCACGGAGTTCATTGAATACGCCAAAAATCGTCACCATGTCAATCAGCAGAGTAGTTTCATCTTCTGAATATCAGCACAGTTGCGAGAAGTTGGCAATTAACAGTGTGAGTCAGAGTGGCGTGAGCAAGCATGGCTCTCTGACCATATAAATCTTACGCGCATAAAATAAATTCTCGTGAAAAGTCTCTCTCTTGGATTTCTCGGCAAGTTCGAACTTTATCGTGTTATTGGACGTTAAAACTCATTTTTTAGAACCGGTTGAGATTTCCCTACTAGATTCTCACACAAACTGGAGTCTCTCAGACATCAATCACAACGCTTGTAAATTATCGAGTAAAGCCTGACGAAATATAAAGAAATTTCTGTAACTTTATTTTTTATGCAACGAGCTTCATGAAAAAACAAAAATATACATTCCGATAAAATATTGAGAAGGGGCATTACTTGCATCGATGGTTGTCTCAAACCAAAATTCCGATGCATTCGCGAGCTTTCTCAATTCTGTAAATAGAAATTGTGGTTAAGGAATGATAGTAACATGAAGAATTAGAAGACTTATTCTAGATTATTGATTCAGTGCCGGCCGTAATAGAGAAAAAGTCTTGGGCATTCTTAACATCGATCTCACGATCTAGAATACTCCTCCCTCAAATCGTCCCAAAAAAATTCAGGATCAACCATCCACTCCGCGCAGTCAGACTGCTTTTCTATCCTCTAAGCCACGGATCATTGAATGCTGCGATATTGAATGCCATACCCACAGCAACTTGGAATCCAGACGGTCTGTAATAGCTGCAGCAAAGTCCAAACAAATGCCGAGAATTAGCAGTAATTACCATCTCTCACGGATGCGCACTCGAAGCGTAGATTCGCCAGCTCCCATTTCCCGAATATATACAGAGTGTAGCTCGAAGAGAGAGACAGAGAGAGAGAGAGAGAGAGAGAGAGAGAGAGAGAGAGAGAGAGAGAGAGAGAGAGAGATTCGAGGAGCTACTCAACTCGGCTTTCCGCTCGGCTCGTCCCGAAAACTGTGCGTGTATAATGCGGCGCGAAATTTGCCGCGATTGTCGGCCTTCCCTCCCTTCGCTTATACTCGCCTAACTAGCCCTTGTTGCGCGATACTATATATTGCCCGTCGAAATCCTCGATCTGTCCCGTCGATTCGGCTCCAGAGACGCGCGAAATTCGAGCTAAATACGGCTTCGACAGTTGGAAATATGGCGCAGTGTTCGCGGCTCGCTGCAGTTTGCCAGTCCCTTTAATTAGCCGCGAGAGAGAGAGAGAGAAAGGGGAGGGAGAGAGAGAGAGAGAGAGAGAGAGAGGGAGAGAGAGAGAGAGAGAGAGAGAGAGAGAGAGAGAGAGAGAGAGAGAGAGAGAGAGAGACAGCATCCGCGCGTGCAAGAATTTCAAATTGCCAGACGGATTTTAGGAATTAATTGCCTGCGAGAGAGAATTTCTAAGCTGTTGTCGAGCTTATGGTACTCTCTTGCTCGGAGCTGTGTCGCGCATCGAGCGCGCACTGATTCCGCGTAGTTTGTGTATTGAAATTCTGTTTGGGGCAAAGTTTTGGCGAGGCGTATCTCGTGTCACCGAAATGGAGCGATGATTGTCAAACTTTTTGGAAAATATTGATGAGACGCTCGAATTGAGAATTTGGTCCTTCATTATAATTTGAATAAATGAGTAAGGTTTTTTCGACTGCTTTAACGGACAAGGTTAGAATTCAAATCTAATGATTGGATACTCTTATGAATATCGACGGAAGATCCAAATGAATTTCAAACTATGGGAAGTGGTAATATTGAAAAATTACAAGAATAGGAAGTGTTTCGGTCCCGTTATGAGATACTGCCATGAACTGGTAGCAGTCAGAGTTCAAAATTATTCTGAGTTCAGAGCGAGATGCGAATTTTTCATCATCACTCTCATTGTTTGGGAGAAATTCAAAAAAAGTAGTCCTTCCTGGATTCGGGAATGAATTCTTCATATGTTCATGGTTCGGATCTTGAATGTCAAGCATTCAAAATTAGTACAACTAATCGACTTTCCTTCTTTACCCCCCACCCGAGTATAAAAAATGTCATCACCAAGACAGAAATTTGTAACACGAATCCAGGAATAAAGGCCAGTACAACTGCTCTCATTCGTTCGCTTCATCAAAAAAGAGAATGGAGAATTCCCGGCCTCGACAATCGAGCTAACAGATTGGACATGTGCAGGCTACACAGTTTCTGCGTTCGGCTCGTGATTCGCTTGCGCGAGTGACAAATCGTCCACTATCTCACGGGACGTGTCCGATTGATGATATTTAACGCAACATAGAGCATCTGGTCGGCAGTGGGACGTGAACAAATCGAGATCCCGGCGCCCGTCATGCGATAGATGAAGTTCGGACTGGCCAGAGAGAGGCCGTGACTGGGAAATTGAGTGCGGCGTCGCTCGGGGCCAATTTATTGGCTCGTACTTTCGAGTATCGAATTTTGATTCACGAGCTGGCCTTCGAGAAGTCTGATGCCTAGAAATGTTTTGGTACCATCAGTGAATGATGGATTTCCTATAATCGAGGTTGGTAGATTAAAACTAGCTGGTATCTGGATTGTTGTCAGAAAGTACTTTCAGAGAAGAGTTGGTCAACTTGTAGATAATGAGATTCATCCTAGAATGATTTTATATTTCAGAACGCGAGCGTGAACACTAAGATGTATGAGATAATTACTATATCAACCAGAGAAGAGCCATAGATCATTTTGGGTAAGTTCTGACGAACTATCTTGAATAATTTTTCTGTGATTTTAAGTGGCGAAGTTACAAAGTTCCTCCGAGCGAATCATATTAGTATTTTGATAATCGATAATCATCCATTTGTCTTTTTTGGATCGAATATCATTCCTCAATCATCAGATATTCATCATTTCTTTAAAAAATTAATTTTCTGAGGTATGGATTTAAACTCCGGAAAATACCGAGATTTGAGGAGCGCGGTTGAATTTCTCAGCGTGCAGTGCGATGAAAAGTTTCAATTTTTAACCCATTGTACTGAAAAATAGTGTACACACGTAGTACTCATTGGTAATTGTGGCACGGACTTGTAGCCCTCATCTTACTCGGGCTGCATTTGCATCCTCTTGCTAAAATTACCCATACGACCCAGATTGCTTGATGCATCATAAAATTACAGACAATTACCAACTCTTCAGGGTGAAGAGGTTCCCTGCACATGAAGCATAGACGAGGAGGGAGTGCTTCAACTAGGAAAATTTTGATAGTTCATCTTTGAGACATTGCTGGCTCTAGATTACAATTTCAAACTTGGTGGCATCGCGTTCATCTCTCCTCGAACTGCTCATCAAGTACTCTAAAAATATTTTGCAATTATTTTCTTCGATGTCAGATTTAATAAAGTGGGACCAAGATTGGCTCGATAACTTGTTGTACATCAAGAATTCCATTGGATTGAACATTCCTTCATTATTTTATATATTGGATTGGATTCTTAGTAATATTCATGATCCACATTCAACGAGACTCCTGTGAATCTGAGCCATTAGAATGAAGGCATCTCTGAAGTTCCAAGGAGTGTGAGCGCTGAGATGGAATACTCAGGCATACATACAGTGATATCTTCAGATCCGGTGGAATTTGTCTTACTGATGAAGAGCTCTCCATATTCATTTCTCGAAAAATCCACAGCCATTGGCAGCGTCACACTTGGAAGCTGCAGAGCGAATGCCGGCTCGGGTAATCGAGTTTGAGATGAGCTGCACGAGCCAAGTTTCGCTACGACTGTAGTGCCAACACGTTCTAATTCAATCCCGACGAATTATCGCCCATTCCGTTTTCAGAGGTGGGAAAAAGGGACGAGTTTTGCTCGTGATGAGAATACATGAAAAAAGCCGCTCATTCACAAAATTCTAGACCGTCTGAGAGGTATGATTGATATTTCATTACCCATTAGTCGCTCTTACCAAAATTTTGGATGAGTGATTCGAGTCCCAAATAATTGCACCATTTAATAGTATATGTCAATTAAAAGAGATGAACTTGTCCATACGGGAGAAAACTGTATTTTACTCAGAGAAATGATTTCGAAGTAGAGGTGCACTTCGATAACTCGAATTTTTATTGGACCAGACATCTTCACACCTATATTCAAAGATGCTGCGACAGTCCGATTACGCATCCGAGAAATTTTGATATTCCCCTTGATAACCTGAGAGTTTGACCAGTTCAACCTTGAAAAAAGCGATAAGGCATATTCAATCATCGTTAGGGTATGCTAGAGCTCAACGTGTTAATAACCAAAATATTTCTATTCCTTTGGCCGTTGAAGATTCATCCTGTTTGAAATTCTCGATAGCTCAATATTATTTCCATCCCCTCCGTGTTCCAGATTTCCAAATGATCCTTCGTACGGTCCACAATAATTTTCCATCAAGATGCCATAATTTCCCAGGATATCAATTACCAGCACCCTACAAACCCGTCAAGATCAAACGTCGCCACGCTAAAAAAAATTCACCCTCCATCAATCAGCTGATCCCGCGTCCTCATCTTCATATTTCATACATCAAGAGCATTCGTTAAAATCCTCTTTATCTCGAATCTACCTCTCGCCTTCGTCTCTGGTACACGATATTGAATCTGTACACATTGCAGTAAGCACGGGCGCGCCCCTCCAACAGAAAAAAAAAAATGGAAAAGAGTCAGTCGAAATGAAGAAGGCGCGAGTCGGAAAGAAGGCAGGAGCGAGTTATTGCATGGAAGGAAAGAGAGAGCACATCGCGATAAAGCGAAATTTAATGCACAGTAGACATTTGGGACGTGGCGCAAGGACAATAAGACGCGCGCGAGAGTAGGGTAAAGTGGGTGGGAGTAAAGGGTAAGAATAAGGGAGAAAGAGACCCGCGGGAGAGGCGACGACAGGACAATTTGCTCGCATAAATCATCCGCGCCGTTTGTTCTGTTCGGACGGATGAAAAAAGGGCAGCGCGTTGTATAGTCGCGCCCCATAATCTGCGACTCCTTCGTCAAGCTACATCGTCCTGGGATTACTCGAGGCAGCAGTGTGCTGGTGCGGAGATTGATTGTCGAATTTGACGTTCAAATTTTGTAGCCGGAACGCATCGGCGATGACGCGCGAGTATCAGTGATTCTGGCGATGGTCGATACACGGTCCCTCTTCCGTTTCCAGTAGAATAAGCTGCTTTTGGTCAGCCCAGATTGGAAATGTCTTTGGGTGATAATCGCCGTTCGTTCTCCCCACTTTTTCCATTCGTACAAGAAAGAGTAACCGTCTTACCCTACTTCTAAGCTGTTTCAACCGTACTTTTGTTCGTTCAAGTATTTTTCAACGAACTCCAGCTCAACTCAAAGCACATGTGGGTATTTACAAACTTTGCTGAGGTCAGTTTGATTTTAACGGACTGAACCTGATTGGTCGTATATGTAGAAGTAGATTATTCGAGAGTTTGTGATCGCGTTAGCCCTCCCCCCTCCCCCCCCCCTACCCCTCTGATCATTGGTGTTGCGAAATTTTCGATAAGATCTCTGATGTTGAAGTCGATATTATATTTTTAGCATAAGCTTAGAGCTATATGAATGACAATCATATACAATTTCAATCCATGGAGATTGATGCGAAAATTCACAGCCGCAGTTAGGACTTCACTCACCTGGCCTGGGATTATCTTGACTGGCAAAATCTTTGGTAATGGTCCGCATGAGATGAGAACCAACTGCATGAGCTTGACCCTCGAAGGACGGATAAAAAAATCCACATTCGGCTATGTCGGGGAAGCAAGAAACACCGAAAATGTCTCTTCCATTGACGTGTATGATTAACCTGAAATACGGTCCCAGTATTTCCTGGAAAACGGGATTTGGACGAAGAAAGCTAACTCAGGCATGTTGAAATTTATTGAGCCAATGGTTTATGGCAGTCCCTAGGTTGGAGTTAGAATACCAGGTCAGAAGTTGCAAAAATCAATAACTCTTTCCAAATCCAGGCAAGATTTCTCAACGTCATGTAAAAGCTCTACCTTACCGACATTTATTAAAGATTTATCTAAAATGAAATAAAACTATACTTCGAAAAAGTAAATTCAAGCTGCCCTGCGTATCGGTCGAATGGATCACTGTGTAAAATTTTGAAGCGATCCGAAGAAACCTCTGGGAGTAATCCCAAATATAGTGCAATTAAAGTATACTTACACCATACTTGAGATTCCTTCAAGAGCTTTCTGCGGATCGCTTCAAAATTCTACATAGTGGTCAATTCTACCGATACGCACGGCAGCTTGAAACTATTCTTTCGAAATATTGTTTTGTTTCATTTTAAATGAGTCCATAGTAAATGTCGGTAAGGTATAGCTTCTTCCTTCTCATGGAATATCCTCTTTTTCTACATTTTAATATAACAGTGTCCAAAAATGCTGGGATCGCTGGAGTTATGATTAAGGATTCTTGTAAAATACTAATTCCTCATTTGATCCTCTAATACTACACATTTTCATAAGAATTTCAATTTCAGATCATCTACAGACCCCATTCGGTATGATGGATGAGATCATACCCACAGCTATGATGATGAATGAATGTGCAGTCTGATTCTTCACTCGTGTCTAAAGTCGAGTCATTAACCACATAATACCGCGAATTGTTCAGAAAATCTATTCATAATTCACACCGGAAGAAATCCCTAACCATGGCAAGAGGTGCTTCACTTTTCGAGCAATCGATGATCTTCACTATAAGAACTCTGCAACGGTTACTAGCAGTAGCTGCTAAGTTGCTTTGCTTCTTAGACAAGGTCTCCTTGATCTAGCATTGTTTTTGTTCGCATGCATAACCTTCTTGTACAAATAGTAGGGCTATCCTGCGTGAAAATAGCAAGAAAAGCTATATTACTTCGAAAGCAGCAAAAATGTTTTCCGTGCTAGCACAAAAATCCTCTCACAGGTCAGAATTGATTAAAATGTCGCAGTATACAGTACTACTCATATTATGATAGACTAGACTATTGTGCTCTGAATAAGGCGGTGGTTAGCCTCACACAGACGCGATCCAAAATCAGGATGGTGCATAACAAATGTTGCATAATTGGCTGAGGCTCTTGTGAGCTAGCCAAACCACGAAAGCGTTGGCCCGTAAACTGTGCTCCACCAACCCACTATTGCAGCGCGTGAACAGCTCAGTTAGCATCTCACTTTACCAACCAAAACGTTTCCAATTTTGACGGCAACTCAGGTGGAAGGCTCTCGCTGTGAGAGGGATTTTTCTCGATCGCGCGTGTTTGCGCGCGTGTGAATGATTTTTCTCGATAGTGATTTTCTTGGTTCTGAGGGTTTTGAGATCGTAAAAATTCATCGTCAAAACGATGCGACGCTGTGAATTCTGGACAAATGCAGTTTGAGTGCAGAATCGGATGATGATCATGGATGTCTTCTTTTTCTTCATTTCTTAGATTTAGACTTTGCCGACTAGTGTTACGTCTCTGTGCCATAGGAGGAAATCTGTTGTTCTTTTAATCGGGAATAGTATTTTAGCAGACCTTTTTCATATCACAAGGTCGTATAAACACCGTGTTGCCATATTTCATCGGTATTTTTTTTTTTGCTCTATTGCCGTAATAAAATTCAATTTATATGTTTACATTTATTGGTTCTATAAGCATGGATGCGAATGAGGCCTTCGAGATCACATTAATGTTTTATGTCTTGGTTTGATCTGATGTAAAGTAGTGCTCCAAAACCTCGCATAGCTCACAATGATTCGTATCTCGTATATTGGTATGGATGAAATTAAATTAAATGTGCCCCAATGGGATATGACTGCAAATATTCAAACTATTCGAAATTGCACAATTTTGATAACAGAATTTCCGCTATCTCATTCTTCAAGTTTGAGACTCATTCATATCAATAAATTACAGGGACTCACTGTAAAGGAGAGACGTGACGGACAGCGATCCCCGAATGTGAAGGTACAGATACATAAACGAGTTCATAGATACAATATCACAGTACACAGTCAAGCCGGATAAGACTCGCAATGAGCGCTTGGGTAAGCTTTTAAAAAAGGAAGAATATTCATAAAATAACCGGAAAAAAACGAGGCAAATTAATTTTGGCCTCTTTCATTCATCCGTTTGTACTTACCTGTAATTTGAAACATCGTCTCGTTTCGGTGATTTGCGAGAACTCTGTTGTTTAGTATTCGGGACATTGATTGAAATGGAGAACGACGGAAAAACTCTGCAGAAATGAGTACTCTTTATCGTTTCTCAAGCGATTGTTAATTATATCATGATATCTGTATAAGGAACGATCTTATCAATATTAAGAGTTTCTGTATTAGAATCGTCAAGCTCATCGTCGTTTAGACGAAGAGTACAGCTCAAGTCCCCTCAATGATGAATCTAGATTCAAATCTTTCCGATGTTGAAGAATCTTAATCGAATCAAGTGTTTGACAAGAGGCGAGAAGAAATAAAGAGGGACAGCTTGAGGGCAAGAATCAGAAAACAGAGGGAATGTCGAATTCATTATTCGGCATCATGAATACTCATGGTTCTGGAAAGAGCTCAGGACGATAAGGATTTAGAGGACACGAAAGAAAAGGAAAGAATCAAAGCCGAAACCTAGAAAGTCACTTGGTTGTCTGGGACACGTCTCGTTCATCCTCATAATAATATTTAATCCGATCCATTGCAGAGAACAGCGCTTCGCTCTTAACCGGGCTTGCAAAATCCTTGAAGGGTTTCACTCGTCGTCGGGGCTAAGCGAGGAAAGCCGAGGATACGACAGTACAGCGGCTGCGAAAGTCTTTTCTGTAGTTACCGCTGCGTTTGCCCGAGCTTAGGATATAAGTAGCGAAAATTCCTGCGACTCGAGACGCTAATTCATTATGCATCAGCCTTCGACGTGAGCCTTTTCCGCAAGTATAAGGCAGTCGACATGATACTCTGGCGTTCTTCGAATCTCTGCCAGATGGGATTTCGTCGCGAGTAGAGAGGCACGATTTTGATATCTCGTACTGATTCTTTCCATTTGATTAAGATAATTTCTTTTGGTTAAGCTCTCCAAAAAGTTCGGGACTTAATGATCAATCTCAGCTCTGATAAATGCAAAACGCTCATTATTTTGGGATAACTTCTCATGGTGTGATATGAATTTATGGAACACTCCACATATGGTGAGGTAGAAACTTGATAGAGCTCTCACGTACCACGTTGGAATAGGAAGATATCTGAACAAGAATTTGTGCCATTTGAGTTTTTAAGAGTCGTTTTCAAAAACCTCTCGACTCTTTCTACTCAGAATAGAGTGTGCCCTAACGCACGATTTCATGGACTCAGCCAATCCCAGTTCAATCGGTGGATGATGTCAAAATAAAGCATATTTACTGAGTACGATTCATGGATACCTCGAAACGT
This sequence comes from Eretmocerus eremicus, assembly GCA_030522705.1. Classification (NCBI taxonomy): domain Eukaryota; kingdom Metazoa; phylum Arthropoda; class Insecta; order Hymenoptera; family Aphelinidae; genus Eretmocerus; species Eretmocerus eremicus. Next base: position 5,016 of record JAPYYZ010002408.1, on the reverse strand, counting down.
GAGATATAGCTCTTTGGGAAGGAGGATTTCAATTACACGTGTCTCTTTTGGAATGTGGGAGGTTCAGTCCGTTTGTTCACAATTACTGTGTTCAGTTCTCGACTTTGAAATTCCAATGAGGAATTCCATTTTTTCCTCAGGGAAAATGAGCAAAACTGAAAGTGATCATAGCGAGCTCAGCAAATTGTGTCCACGCTTTCTTCAAAGAATTCCTGAAATTGAACCAACTGTTTTAGAGTTCTCAAATAAAGTTGGGAATATTTCATCAAATGATTCACATCCTGGGTCAAATACGAAGAATTTGAGTTATCGCAGAGGCACGTGCTTCAACTACACACTGCCAAAAATACGATAAGAGTATCGAATCATTATGCAAAATTTATTTTCACGTCCCATTATACCCTTCTGGCACACTTGCCAAACGCCACAATTACTCTCGTGACTCTTATAATCTCTATAGAAAATCAACACAAAAAATACTTCCAGAAATACAGTAGTTCTTTTTCAATAAAAATCTCAGTGATCAAATATTGAATATAAAACAATGTTATCATGAATGAGAGAAATGGAGCATTTCAGAAAAGACTGAATATTCTACTCACAGCGTTGGGCCGGTATTATAAGAAAGAAATTTACACGCAAAGAGCGACCTCGTACGAAATGATTGCGAGAGGACAGTTTTAGTCTTGATTGAACTCAAAGACGTCTTTTGAATAAGAAATTCAGAAAAATTCAAAAGAAATCATCCCAACAAAGTAGGCGGATTGGAATTTTTTTTTCATATTCATCGATTGGCGTTGTTATTTCAAACATACGTCGAAAATTCCCGAACAATTATTTATTTGAAAAAATGAAAGTTAATGAGCAAGGAGGAAATCAAAGTGAGCACTGAATCTCTCAAACTTGATTCACTCTTCCATACGGCTGTTATTTGAATGTGTCCGATCTATTTATCAATATAAAAGAGGCTTGCAAAAAATGATTCGAAAATGAAGAAGAAGTAAAATCTTACAGGAAAAAATCCCAAACAGCACCCAATGAATTACTGCAAGACATCACTTCTTTACCACATACTTTACTTCTACCTTTACCACATTATCCTTTACTCCATCCTCTTGCATATTCACATTCTGATGGTGTCCTCTCAAACTTGCAGATCCGTTTTTATCGAGAGAATCACCGGCGAGCTCCGGCCGAGATTGTGTGACTGTGTGAAATTAGCAATAGAGATCCAAGGCTAATGAGTAAGTCTGGATAAGACTGTCCGTGATTGGCGAAACGAACCGGAGAGAGAAGAGTGTAATCTGCCCTGTCGGAGAATTTTAATTGCTTCTCCGGAGTAGACAAGGGAATTAGCCAAGTTCTCGCGAAATATTTGCATACCAAAACTATCGGCAGAGTCCATGCCACGAATCGCCCCGGAAGCAGTGTGCAAATTATCCCAATCACCAATTGACTGCAGACTCAGGCGGAGCCTCTCGATTATTAAATTCAAGTCACTCGAATTCAATAGCGGTCAAAACCAGATGATGAAGATTTCGTCGGAGACATCTTCGATTTCTATGGCCCTCGTATAATTTTACGAGGATCTCATTATCTTGTTTTATAATTCGCTTATAGTATTTAGTACGGGATCCAGTTGAACCAATAAAAAAATAGATTCTATGATGTGGTTCTTCTCACACTTTCTTCAGGAAAACGATAATTGAGAGGTATCCAGGCTTTTGACGATCGGACTTGCTCGGAAATCAATGACCTCCACTTTGCTGGATATTTTTTTTAATGAGTCCGTGAGTTTGAATCAATCTAATCTTCATGATGTGTCAACGTTGCAGGACTTTTGAAACGGATAATGGAACAACAAACTGTCTGAAGCTCAAAAACTTCACTCGCCAGATCGACAACTACGATTTCAAGCAATTGTTCCATCTTCCGATCGAACTTGTAAAAATGACCGGAGGGCCTGTAAAATTCGCAAGATCGTTTGCATCTCCGAGAAGTGCGGCGAGCTTTCCTTTCTCGAGTCTCGCTGCGCCTTATCTGCGGCTCATCATACCCCTCGTCTTCTTACACGCGCTGAGGAGGAACTTTTAATGTAATTGCCGCGGGACGTGCGAACCACTGATATCTTCGATCGTGGAGGCCTGGAAAGTCTTTGCCAGCGCCGTTGCAGGCGACTACTTTATCACAATCTCGTTCCCGCTTCTGTAATTTTACCCAGGCAACTTATTAAAAAACTTTTGCATGAGATACGACGTTACTGTGGTTAATTTGATATTGCTCAAACAGCATTCGAACTCGATTAAACAATCGGACATCGTCATTACGAGATCCTATAGAACCACCACTCCGAAAAATACGACTATCATCGACGATGCCGAAATATTTTTTTTGGTCACAAATTTTTTCCAAAACGCCATGCGTTAACATCAGTGAAGTTATTTTTTTCAAGATCCTCATTTCAATTTTTCATCAAAATCTTTCGATGCAACTCCGTATAAACACAGATATTGAAGGTGCGCAGATTGTTTTGGAGAAATTCAATGCAATCTGTGGCATAGCCGGTTCATAAGCTGGATAAACAAAGACAACATCTTGCTCACAACATCTTGCTCGTAGCAAACCCCTACATTAAACTCATTTCAAAATTTGAATTGCCGCGCGAGAATACATTCATATCGATTGAGTCTCGATGAGAAATTAGTACTTTTCGACCCGGGTTTCGTACCTCTATTCCGGGCCCTGGGACCGATGGATTTCCGAGCGGAGCGAGGGAAGCCAGTTCCCCGGGCCCGAAATGGGCGTGCGAAACCAGGGTCAATAAGTGTTTTCGCTCCGGGGCCCCCTAATTCGCCCCCGGGGAATTCGCCCCCGGGGGGTCGAGTTTGGGCCGCGGGAGCGAAAATAAATTATTTCAAACTATTCATAAATATGAATCTACAAATTTCCCCAGAGACTCCCAGTTCACGGATCACGAACTAATCACTCTAATTCTCTCATCTTGTAATACGATATCAAGCAGATAACTCATCGCCAATAGGCGGAGAAACAATGGTCTCGATGACAATTTCAAGCCTCCCAATTCGAAATACGCGAGCTCGTCAATAGAAAATCCCGACTAAGCGGATTAATATTGATCAGCATGGAGAAAGTTGCGAAGGAGGAGGGAGAGAGCGGAAGGCACGCGCACTCGCTTCTAATTTCCCTGCAGGCATTCGTAGCGACAATCAGAGATCCGTATTTGCCGTAGCTCGACGCCGAGGCCTCGTTTCATTTTTCGAGCCCGCGCCTCTTTTTTCCCAACCCGAGAGCCGAGGGGTATCTCCGAGATAGGCGCTCCTTTCGCCTGCAATCCGATTTGGATCATTTGATTTTACATCCCAGGCAGCCGAGGGAGAGAAGCCCGACCTGACGCTGCGTTACGTGAGCGCAGACAGATCGAATCCAGCCGCGCCTCGTCGTCGCAAAAATCTCGCCTCCTCTCATATTTCCCCTCATTCGCGGCTCCGTTGAAACTGTCGCGCTCAGTTTTCTCGCGACTCTGGGGATGTGGTTGTACGAGTGAGGCCGTGATGCGGATTTAGTATTTGGAGATTCTTCTGATTCGGCGCTAGACTGGCCTGGATCTCGGTTCCGTATGAAACGAGTCAGAGATAAAACTTCGGATGCTGAAGCTATACGCGAAGGGAAAATTTAATTTTGCGAGTAATAAGTGGATATTGTTCATGGCGGTGAATCAATATTCGGAGTCGGTAATTTTCGTTATAATATCAAAAAAAATTTTTTCAAACATCGTCACCTAAAATTCGTCTGGAGATAGTTGAGTCAAGTCTTTGGCTCATGAAAAGAAATCAACTGCGAAAAATTGGGATTAACAATTTCTTGTTGCTCCATAGGAAAGAGAAAGAAGAAACACTGAATCAATAGGGGTATCGGATGGCCCTCTAATCATGAGCACTTAAGAAATCTTAAAATGCACATTCAAAAACTACTTGAGATTCCCCTCATGATTCTGAAAATTAAACAAACACCCATTCGATATTTTCTTGAGATGTATAGTAAAGTCTAAATCAATTTTGATGACTTACGATCCATAGTTCATACCTCTCTGAATTTAAATATAACCTTTTGACCAATTCTCACTCCAAAAACGGATTCCAAATGAAAAAAAAGGGATTCCTGATGCGAGAAAAAATTCAGCAAATTAATGTATTGATTCGATAGTAACGATCAATCTCCAAAAAGCAATTCATGAATAATGAACGGATCTAACCATCAGCTTTGGTACATGATTCGCCTGATCGAATGCAAGTCACGATGATCGGAACAAAATTTCAACTAGAATTATCAATTATACGGATACGACATTTGGAATGATGTTGTCACCTCATAACTGGGAAACAACTCTCCCAAGAGTGAGTTTGATTCCTATGTGAAAAAGAGCTTCTCCCTCCTTCAGATCTTATTCAAATGCCCAATCAAAGCGGCTTCATTATTAGGCTCTGCGGCAGTTGCAACAAAGCTAACCAACATCCGGAACGTAATAAAAAAACGAGCTTGATTCAAAAATGAGCTTTGAAAATGATTTGGTCAAGCACAATAACATAGATGCAGAATCATCTCTTATTCCTTCCATCAATCCATGAAGTGAAATGATGTGATCAGAACTATCGAGACACTACACGTAGCTGATTTGGAAGATTCGAGAAAGTAAGCAATGATTTGATGCTGAGGTGGGGGAGGAGATTGAGATAATCATGAAATATATATGATCGGCCTTTGCGAGTCAAATTATATCGGCCGATTTCGCCGATTTTTCTCAGTTAATTTGCTGGATTTGACACACGCCGAAGATGGATCACTCCACTTCGACGTGTGTACCCTCCGAGCCTCGTATGGGTTGCGAGGATGCATCGCAAGGATTTTGATGGAAATCTTCATACGAAGGTGAGATGAGAAACATGTGGAAAAATTTGATTCTACGCTAGATGTTAGTGCGTTTCGCCATTCCTTGAC
>JAPYYZ010002407.1:0-13178 GCA_030522705.1 Eretmocerus eremicus | reverse complement strand
TCAGAGCAGTCCTTGCAGTAATTTTTGAGTGGTTATGGAACTACGGAATTACCGACAAATTACAGAAATCTACCTGTCGGTATCCGACATAGCCTTAAGAGCTTGAGCTCATTCAAAAAATTTTGTTATTCATTTCCACAGTTGGATAACTCTGAACAAGTTCGTCGTACAAAACTCTTACTCAGCTAATATCGAAGCTCTGAAAATGAACTTTTGAATGTATGATCGGTATTTTCCGGCTAATGGATCAAATCCGATCGATATACGATGGAGAAATATCAAATTTTGACGATTTCCACAGGTTTTATTGGCCCTCTCCATTTGTTAGAGGAGTCATTCGATTGATATCGAACCAAAACCTCTTGAAACTACAGATCAAGAGCTTCAAAATCCGTGTTTGGGAGTCTTTCTCAGTTCTTCCTACTCTGAAGATATGGCTCGGAAAAAGATATCCTCTCTAAAGAGTCACGATAGTTCAGAAATGACAAAAAAATGCACGATTCGAAGACTAAGACCTTGATATTTCCTGGTATTTCACTCACAAGTAGAGGCTAAACCTTGCGGATCACGAATTCGGCAAAAATTCCGAGAATCATCTTTTTTGGTGGAAAATGGAGATACTCCAGAGAGTTTAGTCCCATAGGCTCCATGTACACTCGAAATCCGTATAATTTGTTCGGCCTCCGTAGTTATTGGGAATAATGGGAAGGGAAAGGGAAGTTTGAATGAAACGACGTTAATTTCGGTGGGAAGCCTAAGGAGGAAATGCCAAGCACAGGGCTTGGCCGAACATCTCAGAATTAGGAAAGAGTATATTGTCCAGTCAGGAATTACAGAAATACGGAATACGAAATTCGATCTGAGACTGTTCCAACGAGCAATTTCCGGGGAAACTCGAATGTACCTATTGTATTTCACACTCGTTGCCTAACATTAGTCTGAGGATACGCCAATTGGCCTCATATCTTCTCAAAGGCGTGAAAAAACTGCAAAACGAGCCAAGGTACGTTGAATTTGAGCGTCTTGCCGCCTCTATCATAGCGTATTTACGACTGAAAAGGGTATTTACAGATTTCTGGCGGAAATGTTCCATATTCTGATTCGTGAATGAATGATTCAAGAACTTGAAAAAAAAATTCAGAGACTTGGGAACACTGAGAAAACATCGGGAAAAAAATTCAGAGGCCGGACTCGATTCCGCGGTCCCGAGCGTGTGAATCCCTCACCTTGCCACGGAACCAACTTGCCTATCGTTATCTGATAATTCAATCCTATACATAAGTCAAGGGCTGCCGTGGCCTAGTGGATCTAGCTCTTGGTCTTTCACGCGGAAGGCTAGGGTTCGATTAACGGCGGACACCACTGGGTTTTTTCTTATATGCTTTCCAAGGCGGTCTCGGTGGTTCGGAACCTACCTTAAACTGTAGGTACCCCTCACCCAGATGAAATCGGTAGTTGGCAGTTGCTGACGCGCTGGTTGAGCGTATCTCAACCCCACGCACATGGATACCGTCTAGATAGAGCTCGGAAGAGCAGGTGCCGAGACGTAAAACTAAGAATTTATATCTTATACATGAATCACAGGTCCCTACATGGGATTTACATTTGGGAACTTGAGGTATTCTGGTACGAAAATATTGAGAAGATCATCTTGAGTATCGTTTTCCCGCATCAAGCGGTTCAATATGCTTATTGCATTGGGTTATTCAACGGGTCAGAATACCGAAATTTCGAGCGCTTAAGCTCCCCTCGTCTCTTCCGAATGCTGCTCGAGATAATCGAATCATACGCCCGAGACCACATTAAATCACCCTCATTTATACAATAATGAATGGCTTTTTAATGAAGAATTTTCTAAATTTCACGTTGCAAATGATTTTCAACTTCTGGAAAGCTCGCACCGAGCACATGTAATTTGTGCTCGTGTGCCATGAAATTTTTACGAACTAATTATTGCACCGACAGACAGATTCGCCACTCTTAAATGCTTTCTGAAAGAAATTTGAACAGTGAGCAATAGATAGTAGCCTGCACCGGGTTGCATTCATCCACAGCGAGACGATCGCGCGCCCGTCCGATCGACCGGGCGCGCATTTTCCGTGACAGCCAGTTTGGCTCTTAAAAGGGGCGCAGCACACTTCATGCAGTCAAGTGCGTGCAAGATCGAGTGCAATCTGCGATGAAGATGGCACCTCAACCAGGAGGAGCGTTTTGCGCCATCATCGCGTTGGATGTGAAAAACGCGTTCAACACGGCGAGCTGGGAGCGTATCTTCAAGTCCCTGGACGGAAGAGTATTATCTTGCCTGCTGGAAGTCGTCAGCGATGGACTGCAAGATCGTGTGCTCAACTGCGACACCGACGAAGGGCGCATTGAGCTGAAGGTGTCCGCGGGCATAGCCTAACGCTCTGTATCTGGTCCATTCGAATGGAACACATAATGCGACGACTTCTTCGCTCTGAACCTCCCGGACGAAGCGGAACTGGTCGGGTTTGCAGTCGACGCAGCATTAGTTGCTGTCGCCAAAACCGCGTGGGGAGTCAAGTGTATTGGCAACGAGGCACTCTACCGCGTTGGCCAGTGGTTCCCTGATAACCTCCTCAGCTGGCCAAACACAAATGCAGAAGAATGTTAGTTACAAGGAGGAGAAGCTTCCAGATGCCCATGTTCACCATCAACGGGCACGAAATCCCTTTGGAGAGGGAGATCAAGTACCTGAGGGTGTGGTTCGACGATGAATGGAGCTACAAAGCCCAGCTGCGGGAAGCTGCGCTGAAGGCAGACAGGGTAGGCAGTGCTCTCCAGCAGCTCTTGCCGAACATCGGAAGGCCCAAGCCGAATAGAAGAGCGCTACTTAGCACCGTGAGCTACTGCATCATGCTCTACGGTGCAGCCATCTGGAGCCAAATAGCCAGCGAAGCCGTAATCGACGGAAAATTTGGCCCAGTCTAGCGGCGTCTCGCGCTCCGGATGATCAGCGCCTACTGCACCATGTCTTATGATGCAGCGTGCGTACTGGCAGGTACTCCACCAATTCGTCTGCTAGTCGCTGAAAGAGGGCTAGTGGACTTATGTGGACGGCCGGCGGGCAAAGTAGCACAAATCACCCATTACACCAAGTTTAAAGAGCGACAGAATATATTTTGGAGAAAAAACAACTGAAAGGTTGAGCCATTTCGACAACTGTGCTACACTCAAACAAGCGCAATAGGCAAACACTCAAGTCAATCACACTAGCAAGAGCTTCGAGCTGCTCGGCTGCTGCTGTCCAAGTGAGTCAAGAGAGCGAGAGCTTCGGCTGTGGCTTACGTCATTGCCACTCGGTGGCGCTACGTCTCGGCTCGAGCTTGATTTCTGTCTCTGCCGACGGCTTCACTCGAGCTATTTCTCACGCTCCCTCTCTCAATTGGAGTCGGAGGCTATGCTACTGGATCGCTACATCCTCTTGGCGTTCTTTGCTCTCTTTAGTATCTGGAAAGCGACAAGTTCGATTACCTAGATTTTCGAGTGTCCCTGAGAATTCATTCTACTACTCCTCTTTCTTCTCTCCCTGAACCAGAACTTCCTCAATTTCCCTGAGATTTGGCTGGTCCCTGAACTGTTGATAACTCCCTTCACCTGAAGGCAAATTTTGATTCAATCTTCCTTTGTTTTCCTCATATGATATTTAGTCCCTGTTTCTTCTCTGATGAGTAATTTCTCCTGATTATCATTGAGTGTGTAATCAAAGTTCTTCGGGATGTGACTGCCGCATCTTCTTGAGTACAGTCCTTTGCCCGTTATCATATCAGATCGTGATTGCATACATGATTTCCTCTGATATATCCCTGATTTTCTTATACAGTGTGACAATTTCTTGACACTCATTGCTCATAGGCGAATGTTCAGCTTGGAACGTCGAGGAAGTATGACTCATCTTCGATTTGCACTTCTCCCTGGCACTGCATCTCCGGACAGTTTTATTGCGTACCCTCCAGTTGGAATGATGTTGGATTGGTTTCGGAAGCTCGTTCAATCTTCCAATTTCTATCCACCTCCCGCGTACTTCAATCCCTGATCAGGGGTGCTCTCAAGATCTGAAGATCCCTTTGACTGCTTTTCAGTCTCCTCCCGGAAGCTGAGATTACCTCCTCGAAACTAGATTCAATGCTGATCATTGGGCAGGCTTGGGGTTCACTCTCACTTATACCAAATCGTTCAAGGATTCTTTCTGGACATTTCTTCTGATTGATTTCAAGTGTTTTCCGCGAGCTATCTTTGAACATCGCCATCCGTAAAAACTTCCTAGATTCACGTAATTTTTCTTCATCGAATCGAGTTCTTCAGCCACTATGTTTCCACCCATCTGTTTTCCATCACATAATACTTCTTCCCTGAAGTTTAGACTTTCATTGTTGATCCGTGCGAGAAAGACTCGCACAACATCTTCCACTGAGCCCGTTCTTTCCTGAACCTCCCTGGCTCTTATCTTCAATTTGGCCATTGTGGCCTTCCCCTTTCTGGTTCCCCTCTATAGTCTTGTGCTCCTTCATTTGAGTTCCCTGAATTTCTGTTTGAGTTTCTTGAATATTTTCCCACTTGGTTTTCTCTTCATTCAATCTTGTTTCCTTCTCTCTGTAGTCCAACTTCTTTCATCAACGCACTCTGCTCTCCTATCTGCATATTTACTCCCCTCGCTCGAATCGATTACACTTATAGTGAAGAATCTCCTCGTCTCACGATGTCACAGGATGTCTCTTGTTGGAGTAAGCCCACCGAAACTGCCCTGGAAGCTCTTTCATCTGGTAACCCTGATTTGATCATCAACAATCTCACTCTTCCCTGGATCGATCCATTGGATTTTTCCACTTCACTCGTCATCGTTTACTCCTATCATTCCGATACCCTAAGCTTTCCTAGAATTCTCCAAATATTCTGGTTTCCGAAGCTGCTTGAGATAGCCTAGTGACAGATATCCACACCTCCATGCCACAACATTCCCTTGTCTCAGTTTTCCTTGAAAGTAAACTTTTTCCATGATAAAAACTGCTGATTCTCGCTTTGAATTTCATCTTTCTCAATTGAATACGTTGCTCTTCAAGAACGTCTCTCCTGAACATCCATTTCTCCTAAGTTCCACTGAACTGGTTCGTACTTCATCTTCGCCCTCCTAATCTCGAACGAATTATTTTCTACTTGACCTGATCCTTGCAAATCCGTTTGAGATTGTTGTGCGAACTGGTCCATAGTAAATAGCCTTGCTCGACCAGTATATTTCCTGAAATATACCCCTGAGCTCTCCCCCCCCTCCCCCCCCACTTCATCTATTGGGACAATCCCTTAGTTCAGTTCCTCGTGTCTCCCTTTCACAAGACTATTGTTCGCGCTTTCAATAACTTTCCCTGGTGGTTCTCCCCTTGAAGCATTCCTCTTCTTACTCTGTCGTTTCTAATCTTTGACTCTTCCTCTTGAACTACCCTTGGGTCCATGCCTTGAGTTAAAAAAAACTCACTACTGCTTATTAGAGACCACTAGTCATTTCACTCTCTGACAATTTTCCTGAACTGCCACAAAGTTCAAAATCCCTGACTTTTCTCAAAAATTGTCTACAAATCCATCCACATTTTTATCCCGTTGAATTTCCCGGACTTAATCCTGACGGAATCCACTCTTTTTGATCAATTACTCCCATCAAATTCTGTGCCCTAGGATTTGAACTCAAACTGTCCAGCCGGATGTTTAGGTTCATCTTTCGAGTTAACTCTTAATCATCTTTCATGTGAATTCTACTCCTCGACCCTGGATTCCTCGATGAATCCCTGACAGTCTGATTCACATTCCCAAATATCATAAGGAACTTTATATTCCGTCTGATTGGTATTCACCTGTATGAATCTATTCGGTCACTTGAACCCAGAGTAGAATTCATGACCCCCTGATCTTGAGTCCTGAGTCATTTTCAAATCCCCCTGTTTTTCTCTGAATCTCAACACTGCTCCGTCATCCTTCAATCCAGTTCAGTAGAATAAATCTATCATCCATATTCTGTCCCTCCATCCATTTCTGAAATTATCCCTGAATCCATTCCCGAAATTAGCCCTAAACTCATTCCTGTTCATCCCTGGATCAATTCCTGAAATCAAACATTATTTCATGACCGAAGGCCCTGAAATTTCTCTCATTTTCATTTCCATTTCCTGAATTTCACAAGTTTGAATTCTCCATCTGATATGTGGATCCACCACCTGAACATCCCTGAATTATTCGAATCATTTCCTTGAAGGTTCAGAATAATATTCACCTTGCTCTGTGTTGTTCTTCGCCTGATTTACACTGGCCATCTCACAATCTCTCCTCCTCTCCTGATTACTCTGAATCTTGCGTACAGACTAGTGAAATCAACTATTACCAAACTTGTCCCTCTCGGTCAATAAAACTTTCACGGAGGTTCGTAATCATTCATTCCGACTGCACAGCAAAGTCTCATCAATAATCTTCACTTTAGACCACACTGCAAAGTCCTCAGTGATATGAAGAGGTGAGTTTCTGGTTCATGTTTCCAACACCCGTGTTCTTGAACATGCACCCTCACCCACGAAGTTTTGGCACACGCATTCAAAGTTCCTTGTGCAAGTGAGGCGATCACGCACATGTACCTCTCCGCAGGTGCAGTAAATGAACCAGAAAATTCCGCGAGGGCCTCGTGATTCCAAATTTATTTGCTGTACTACAGTCTCAAATTTCGATGCCGGTTCTCAAATCTCCAGAATAACATGACTGGTCGATTGTATTTCCATGAGCAAGTCTCCCTGGAGAAATTCGTTGAAGTTCCTGCATTTATATCTCTAATGGGCATTATCGAGTCCGTCGGTTCGATGCAAATTCCGACGCACAGCAAGTTTCGATTCGCACTACGAACGACGAGACGTATGCTGCAACATTCGCCTTGTAGACAAACAGAAATGACTCCACTTGTCGCCCTCTTTCTCTACTTTACCGACATCAAATTCGCCCGCGCGATGCAAGTTCCGTTGCACAGCAAGTTTAAACCCGCAAGCATAAATGACCTGATGTGCAACACAATCGATAGATGATGATCCCCATTACGTGTTCTATGTAGTTTGAAGTTGGCACGAGTTCGAATCCATTCGGGAAACCCATCCTCATCAGCACAGTCGGGCCTTTACTCAAATCTGCCCCGACAGATCCGTACCAAAGTCCTTACCATTCATCCTGTCGGCCATTCCCAATCCTCTGTCTGGACGCAAACGATACACGATGATCCTCATAACGTGTTCCGAGTGATTTGGAGTTGTCACGAGTTCGATCCCATTTGGGAAATCTATCCTCATCAGTCCCGTTGGCCCTGTACTGAAAACTGATCCAACAGGTCGGTGCCAAACTCGATCCCATCCACCCTGGCGGCCATATCCAATCCTCTGTCTGGACGCAAACGATACACGATGATCCTCATAATGAGTTCCAAGTGGTTTCAAGTCGGCACGAGTTCGATCCCATTCGGGAAACACATCCTCATCAGCACAGTTGGCCTTTCACTCAAACCTGACCCGACAGATGCGTGCCGAAAATCCTACCCCAGGATCTTGACGGACATTCCCAATTCTCTATCTGGCCGCAAACGATACACGATGATCCCCATAACGTGTTCCGAGTGGTTTGGAGTTGGCACGAGTTCGATACCATTCGGGAAATCCATCCTCATCAGTCCTGTTAGCCCTGTACTGAAACCTCACCCGAAGGATCCGTGCCAAAGTCATTCCCATCCATCCTGGCGGCCATCCCCAATCCTCCCCGTGGCCGCAAATGATAGGTTTTCAATCACAGCGTGCATTCTGATTGTTTTTTCGAGTCGGCACAAGATGGCATTTGGTACTGAACTTCGCGATGATGAATGGAGTTCCAGTATTCATTTGCAGGAACCGGCAGAAAAATCGATCCCTAGGATCTTAGGGACCATTCCCAATCCTCTTTCTGGACGCAAACGATCGACAATGATCCCCGTAACGTGTTTCGAGAGATTTTGAGTCGGCACGAGATCGTTCCATGCATTGATTCGATCCTCATCGGCATCGTCTCATTCGCCACATGAGACTGGTCCGCGATACCCCTCATGTGAGCAATCCTGGTGGCCATTTGCAGAGCTCTCCGTGGTCGCAATCGACAGGTCTTTGATGTTAGCATGCATTCACGGTGTTTTCGAGATGACACATGAATGATTTTGTCAGTCGGATTCATGATTCATGGTGAATTCGTGACTTTCTCCCAATGCAACCGGCCCAAAATCGACGCCCAGAGTCTTGGCGGCGATTTCCGATGCTCGATCTGATCACAAATAGTGGGCAATGAGGCCAGGAACGTAATCCAAAAATTTTAGAGTTGGCACGAGTTCATTTTCATATCAAAAATTCCCCGCATCGATGGACTCGACATTGACGATAAATTTCGCCCCAATCTGACTCGAGGATTCTTTCTTAAAATGGATCTCGGCGACCTTGGCGGCCATCCCCAAACCTTTTTTTGGTCACAAATGGGAGATATTCGATGGCGGAAAGTATGACGATCGATTTCGAGGTGGCACAAGCACGGATTCATGACTCAAATCGATGAATAGCGCTCGATTCATAGTTTTTTTCAAAACGATCTGGACGAAAATCGATCCTCCACATCCTCGGCGGCTACCCCCAAATTCTTACCCGGTCACAAATGCTAGATCCCCCACGTGAAAGAGCGCCTAGAGCACTTTGGCGGTGGCACAATGGAAGATTCGGGTCGAAAATCCATCACCACCTACGGCTGAACAGTGATCATCAACAAAATTTGCCCCTAATCAGCTTCCCAAATTTCCTGGTGGCAATTCTCGATCCCCTATCTGGTCGCAAATAATGGACAATAAGGCCTGAAACGTGTTTTAAAACTTTGGAATTGGCACGAGTTCATTTTCATATCAAAAATCCACATGTGCCGATGAACTCGTCATTCTCAGCCAATCTCACCCAAATTTGACTCGAGCATTCTTTCTCGAAATCGATCTCGGCGACCTTGGCGGCCATCTCCGAACCCCTTTTTGGTCACAAATGAAAGATATTCGATGGCATGAGGTATGACAATCGATTTTGAGGTGGCCTAAGCTCGGATTAATAACTCGAATCGAGGAATAGCGCTCGATTCACAGTTTTTTCTAAAATGATCTGGACGACAATCGACCCTCAACATCCTCGGCGGCTACCACCGACCCTTGACCTGGTCAAAAATAATAGATATTATCATCCAGAGGGCATAAAAATTATTTTCATGATGGCACAAATCGCTCAAGACGAGCCCCTACTACTCAGTCTGTAAGATAGACCTCTGATTCTGCTCAAATTTGGCCTATCACTATATTTCAAACACAAAAAATCGCTCTCATCAAAATTTGTATGGGTCCATCGGGTAGAACTGAAGAGGACGAAGAGATTCCATTTTGAATCATACCAATAGCTTGAATACTCGCGCGGCGCCGATTTTTGCCAAAAATGACTGTTTTCGCCCCACTGTGCGACGCGGAGTACGCACTCTTCCAGTGCGAGGAGACAAGGATAGACAGATCGGAGCTCATGGATTGCCTCGGGGCCCAGCTAACACCTGAGAACCTCGTGCCAACCATGCTTTGCAGCAAAGAGACGTGGACTGAGATTGCCGAATTCATCAAGACGGCGATCACCCAAAAAGAAGAGTGCGAATGGGCATTGCTGCGCCAGGCAAGAGGCGCTGCACAGCAAACACCGACGACCTGAAGAGTGATCAACATCGGACGACTTAGAGAGGAGAAAAAAGAGCTGAAAATTCAGAGAGACACGCTCCTTTCACCCCGAAGTAATGCGCAGGCGGTTTCAGGGTCGGTTGGTTATGACATGGTGGATGTTACCCCGATTAGCGGGGAGGTTTAGGCGGTGCCGTGCTCTGTGCGAACCCTGAGGCGCAACCCGTCACAACGTCTGCGGGCAAATTAACAACAAAAAAAAAGGTTGAGTGAATGCATCCTCTTTTCTCTTGGGCCCCTCATTTCGCATCGAGAAATACTCAGAGAAAAACGATTTGCACAAAGTCTGTGCTGGATTGGCTCAACTTCTACAGGCGGTGTCCAAATTTTCGTGAGATGTAATTCAGAACGGGTGTAATTGACTTTACTACGAAGAATTCCATTCATTTGAAGGAAAGGTGTTGAATTAGGTGTAAATGATCAAAATTGGATAGCCATTATGACGAGGAGAGTTGCACCTCCGTATAATTTGAGTAGGTATTTGACCGCTAAAATGCTTTCTCTTGTATGTTTTCCATTCAGGGTTTCTCTTACATAACCCATTACTGCCGATAATTCTCCGCAATAATTTTCGATCAAAAATGCCCTAGATTGGCTCAAATACACGAGAAAAGGAAGTTCCACGCACTTTTTTGATGTAGGTGAGAATAGGACTCTTTTTGGGCTGGATCAAAAACGACCCTCTCGGCAGAAAAGATATGAAAAATCCAAATCTATGCCTGGATAAATCTTGAGATCAAATCTAATTTTTTATGTTCATTTGAGTCATCAAATGGCTGTTCTGCAAGGGAGGCCATAATTCTCCCACAGAGTCTGTTGTCTGATGAAGATGAATGAGGCGGAAGATGGGAATACTCATCCTTGTGTCCTCGTCTAGCTCACTAAGGTACAACTCCCTCAAAATACCTACCTCCGCTTCCCGGCGGATTATTGCCTAGATCTTCCAGGAGATGATAAGACTCACTGATGAAACGAGAGAGAATATCTCGCTCTTTTTCGGTTACTGGAAAATATTGATACTATAATGAGGATATCAAGAAGTTCTTGATGAAATGAGCATCACATAAACTGTGCAGCAATATGAATATATTCATCCTTCGTCTATAGTGACAATCAACTTGAAGTCAGAACTCTTTATCATTGCGATGCCCTCCTTCACGATCGTACGTTTGAAAGAGAAAATTTTCAACACTCTTTGCGCCTTTGCGCAGATATGGCATTTTCAGAAGGGTTTCCGACTTTCATCGAAGAACATAATCTCAAAATTCCATCTTTTATTTACACCAACGATTTTTTTGATTGATTTTGCCAAGCAATTTCTGATTCCCTGCCTCAGTGCAGAGTAGAAGGTGATATTATACAAATTTTGATAATTTATATGGTGAGTTTATAATACTAGTCGCTCATTTACTCTCCATTATCTTTTATCACGCGGTATAATCTGCATCAATTTTCTAGCCTCAAGGATGACAGCATAGACGCTATTAAAACGTCGGCCTGGGGCCCAATCAATCGTCCGAAACATCCATGTATCATCATTTCTACAAGAATTCCACGAGGAATCCACGTGAAA
Organism: Eretmocerus eremicus; assembly: GCA_030522705.1. Lineage (NCBI taxonomy): Eukaryota > Metazoa > Arthropoda > Insecta > Hymenoptera > Aphelinidae > Eretmocerus > Eretmocerus eremicus. Next base: position 1,806 of record JAPYYZ010002407.1, on the reverse strand, counting down.
TTCACAGGGATTTCTACATGGACTCTTGAGGTCGGAGAAACGTTAAGGATTCGAACGATATGCGCGCCGGTTGATATAGGTCCTTATCTGAGAATAGCCGTTGAACAAATGGAGAAAAAACAAAAACTTGGATTCAGTGACTTCAAGAACCCACGAGAAAATTTTTTGACGCAAAAAGTCTATTTGGTCATTTAATTGTTTGAATAAGCTATTTTAATAAACTTTGGAACCATTTCATTGAATTTGTATTCAGCGATCCACAAAAGCAACGTTGAATATTTTTCTGTAATTAATTTTTTTCCACTTTCCGAATAGAATATGAATTTATTTTGCGCTGTCGGCGGAACTCCCTAGCGCGACCAAGATCGAATGCCGACATCGTCTGCTCGCAAACATGGCGACCAAGAACGATCTGTGGTCTTTTTTCCAGTTCCCTAACTGCAAGGTCAGATTTTATTGGAGATCTATTCTAATTAATACAGATTGACTGCAAGATTCTCAAGAATCATCTGAATACTCTCCTGAAAACTAGGATCACCCGGGAAATCAGTAAGATCATAAAATATAGCTCCACCGTAGAACTCGTCAACTTCCAGTGTGATATTATATCTCATTGGAACGTTATCGTCACAAATACTAACATCCAGACGATCCTTTGACAAATGAACTCCAATGCGACAGAATCTTAGGATTGCAAGTGCAATTATTCCTGAGTAGTTATGAAACCCAGGAAATACCGACAAATTACAGGAATTTACCTGTCAGTGGTCGAATGAGTCTCAAATTAGGTGTAAATTATCAAAATTTAGTATACTAATCCCTTCGATCAGAAAATTCACCGATGCGCTAGTCTTTGCAATTGGCTCTCACACCCCCTGCGAACTCAAATTGTCTACCTCTTTTCTTTGACATTATGAGACTATATTCATCAATTCCATCATTTTGTAGGAATCAAAGGAGATGTGGATGGGAATATGTTGGATGAACATTCTGGTCGATACATCGGAGGTATAATAGCTTTTGTGGATGAAGGATCAGCCAATCAGATCCAGAATCGGAGCACCAATATCGGGAATGGACGGGCATGTGGTGAACTTGGTGGAAAAACCAATCTCAGTGATTGCCAGCCCTCAACACTCTCGCAACATCAACAATTCAAGCCAGTAACAACATTCCAGCCGCTGCATCCACTTTTCCAGCGAGATCCATCAGTTGTTCATTCCTATCAGGGATCCTCTCCTAGACATACAACAATGGATCTTGAGGTACAATACACTCTCATCTTGGTGATATGTACTACCAACTTCATATCTTTGCATTGAATCCAGTATATTCGCCGCGCCTTCCGTATGCGTTGAAAGTGTAAGGTGTCTCATGAATAGGCTTTCATCGACCTTTTCGATGGGAGATTTTCTTCAAGAGTGAGAAATATTTGTGAAATTTGGATCTTTCCATAATATTTCGGCGATGGAAAGACACTATTGATGCGCATTCCCGGATAGAATCTCTTACATGATATCCAAATCCATCACCATCCCCGCCAACTTTCCCGGTTCCAGGACTTGATAGTTCGCGTTTCCATGATCTATCTGATACTTGGGCTCCCTCCTAAGGGTATACGATGAACAAATCAGAGTTCAGCCGTTCCATCGAACTCCGATCCACCGACTTCGAAAAAGCATTCTGTACGGAACCCAGCAAATCACTGAGCTCTTGACGAAGATCGTAAAGAGCTCTTGAAGAGCTCCTAAATGCGCCACCAACAAGAGCTCTTGAGGAGCTGATGGCTGATGATGAGGAGCTCCT
>JAPYYZ010002406.1:0-13180 GCA_030522705.1 Eretmocerus eremicus | reverse complement strand
GCGGGTCGCCATTTGCTAGCTGCAGAAGCATGCGTATGTGGTATGCGTATGCGTATGCATATGCACTGTGCGTTGCAGTTCTAGGTGCTGCCCTCCACCCCACGCGGAGGCGTACTCATGTATGAATGTGGACATGAGTGTGGGTGTAGCATCGCATTAGAAAGGGAAAAGAAAGAGAGAGAGATAGGAATCGTGCTGTATATGTCCACCGCCTCTGTTTGACAAGAGCATGCACGAGTATGGGTGTGGAAACGTGCGCGAGTGCGGCGGTTGCTCTTTGCCGTATTTCTGGTGGCGAGGGTGGCAGTTGCGTTCCGTTGCACGGATCATGATTTTTTTTTTCCTCGCCACCTGATTCACTTGGCGCGTCCGAAGATTTTTGCGCCAATTTGTGCCATTATTTTAGAGACGTCGCATGTTCCGACGTCACACGACCATTGAGTGGATTGATATTCAGAGAGCCTGCCTAAAAGAATCTCCCACTTGCCTCTTCCGCATTGCCTGGTTGTCAGTTCGATGTTCTACAATCTGTTGGACTGCTAACATTGTTACTCATTGATGCGTTTGAACGAGGGAGTGAGGTGTACGCTTTAGGTTTGCAACTGGGAAAAATCAATACGAGCGCTCTCCATCATTCCAGCGAACAATTTTGTGCCACCACAATGCCAGAGATATTTGGAACTCAACCTCTTTGCTACATGTTTCAAACTAATCAATTCTCTAAACTTGGCATCGGAGATGAATTCATTGATATATATCTGTGAATTCATGAGGTCATTGGCAGTATCTTGACCAAGGAAAAGCAGATCAAGATCTTTGATCGCAGAGAGGTTCATTCCCCGTTTGGCTCTTGGGCCTTCTTACGGCTGTTTCTCTTCAAGGATTGAACCGAAATGGAAGGTGGTCTGTTGGGTTTCTTAGGCTATGAGGGAGCTGTAGTATTTTGAGATGAGCGAACAAAGTGATATAGGGAATTTGTGTTGATAATATCCTCGGCTGATGAAGATGGCAGAGTAGCTTCCAAGATAGAAGTCGCGAGAAAGATAGTATCAATTGAGTCATTGTGAGTTATTTCCAGAATCAGAATTTCATTTCATGGAATATATATATGATCGGCCTTTCCATATGTTTCTCACCTCGACAGTTCTATGGGCCCACTGTCGGTGAAATTATTCCATTTTGACATGTGTCAAATCCAGCAAATTAGCTGAGGAAAATCGGCAAATTAGCCGATATAATTTGACTCGCACAGGCCGATCATACATCTTTCATGATTTGAACATCCCGCGAGTGATGGATAAATACTCGATCATATAAATCGAGTGTCGAATGTGATTCGATGTTCAGGATTTTATTGTGAGAGGCCTCAGCCATTCATCGTTTCTCGTGTACAGGGAGTTCTCCGCGTTGCGCGTGCAAGTGAAAAGTAGACGCAGGAATTTCCTTTGATTCTAGAAGAGTTAGTTGTATCACTGAAGGGGCTGAGTGTGGAGCAGAAGGAGTCTCCACGATATCATTCGTTGACTTCAACTGATAAGTATGAGGAGATGTACTGGAGTGTTTGAGAGTTCCATTCTCTTCCTCAAGCTCGGCCTGTCGTCCTAACAGGTCTTCTCAATCGAGGGAGATTGCTTTTGAAAATCAGCCTGCAGTTTGTTGAACTCAGTCTGAATATTTTTCTGCGCTTGCTTGATAGCTGTTATCCTCTCTAGTGGGTGGGACACGGGAAAAAACTCACGAGTGATAGATAATACAGAAGTTCATTACACCACTGTAAATAATATTACAAACACACGGATGTACATCGACAAAATCTCGCCCAGTAGGTACAAGTCGCGCACCGAGACTGGAGCTCCACGTCACTCGCGAGCCTCGTTCAATCTGCCACGTGCCACGGTGACTCCACGCTCCCTCGCTCTCGCGGAGGTGTCGCTCTTCACGTCTCTGCGCACGCCTCGCTGCTCATACGTCTTTACGGAACAGGTCTCGCACACCTGTAACACACGACTCGCCAATCAGCTATAACATGTATTTTGTTCGCTTGCATATAACTTTCTGTCGTATTCGTTTTGAGAAAATTGGTTGATGATAATCTTCTTAAATTGTGGATGACAGTCTCGTTCAGATTTCAGGATTTCCACTGCTTAGGTAGGATCGTATCAAGAATGGTGGCGGGATTGCCTTGTATGTGCGCAATGATTTCAAGGTGGAGAAACTAGCTTTATCTGACACGTCAGTCCCAGGGAAACCTGGTGTGCCTGAGTTTTTTTCTCGTAGCATACAGCAAGGTGGCTCCCCTCAATATCACCAGCGGTTATATATAGACCCCCTGGAATCGCGATGCAGGATGATGGGCTCTTCAGCTCATTACGTTGGCTGTGTAGTGATTTCGGACGAGAGGTGATGATGGGGGACTTGAACGCAGACTTGTTCGATACGGTTCATCCTGACAGGGAGACTTTGACAGCACTGACGAAAAAACTGTCCTCACAGATAGTACAGCAGAGCGCGACTCACCAATACAACCCCAATGGATCCCACACGAATTGATTACATTTATACAGATGAAAACGACACCATTACTGACTTCCAGAACAGATTGCTGCCCAGTTTCGGCGAGCACGCGGTAATTGATGTCACCATCAATGTCCCTACCTCTGCTTCGTTATAGAGATTCCTGGAACATCACACTGGATTAGTTGAATGACTGCCTGCTACGCTGTGACTGGTCAGCCCTCGAGAATGCTGAAACCAGCTTGGAAGACGCTGTTAACTGACTGAATGAGAATTTGGGAATAGTTCCAGATGAATTAGCGCCTGGAAAAACGCTTACACCCTGTAAAGGCGATGCTCCTTAGATTGGTCACGAGTTGGAAGCGCTCATAAGTAAGCGAGATGCGACACGTAGGCGCTGGGAGCGAAACCAATGCAATCAGCGCAAATGTCCGAGCTTCAGATTGAGTCCTTTCGACTCAGTGAAGAGGTCGACGTGCGCTTAGAACGAGAGCGTGATTCTTCCCTTTAAAATCATTCATCAGACGCTCTGGATTCGAATGAGAACATCTGGAAGGAAATGCGCAACTTCGGCCTTTTGCCCAAGAGCAAAGAGAAGAAACTTCATGGATTCACACCGGATGAGTTTGACGCTAACTTGGCGGGGTCTCCGTCTCACCTCCCGAAAACATTGAAGGAGCAATGAGCGGAATGAATTTGGCCATAGAAGAGGGCTTCAAGTTCAAGCCCATGAATTCCAATGAAGTCTTCCTTGCTCTCAAACATTCTCCTCACAGGGCCGCGGGTGGACGGGGTCCCTAATCACGAAGGCTTCTCCGACGAAAGGTGTTCTTATCGTACATTTCTCAACTCCTCTTTTGCTCACGGCATTTTTCTTGAGGCTTGGAGGGAAGCAAAGCTGATCGCGTTGAGCGAGGCTGCAGCTTCATCAGCGGTCTCGGACTTTCGTCCTGTTGTGCTTTCGCTGCTGTTCTTTCTCTCTAAGGTGCTGGGGAAGATCGCCCATGACCACATCACGGATCATTCCGGGAATACAAACTTACTTAATCGCTTCCAGACTGGTTCCAAGCATCATCACAGTACCCACACAGCTCTCCTGAAGTCGACCGAAGACATCAGAGTGGGAATTGACAGGATATACCCTGCTACTCCTGTTCGATTTCAGCAAAGCGTTTGACGCAATCTCACCATCGAAGCTGCCAAGCAAGCTCCAAGACCTTGGCTTCTCGAGATCGGCTCTCCTGTGAGTCAAATTATACTCACAAGGTCGCACCCGAACGTCATTTCAAAAGATGGTGATTTTGATCGGCTCATAAGCAATCTGGGTGTTCCACAGGGTTTCTTCTCGGGCCATGACTCTCCAGCTTGTACGTCAATGACTTGCCTAGATCGCTGACCGAATAGTCGGGAAAACCATCTCTCTTACGCGGACGACTTCTAAATCTATCTCCAAGTTGAGAAGGAGAACATCAAGGAGGCGACTTATTGCTGTGTGGGCTGAGAGCTCATACCTGCATCTGAACGCTGGCAAGACCAGATCAATCTCTTTCAGTCCTGAAAGGAACGTGAGGGACCTGCAACGCGATCTGCCAAGGGTTAAGATACAGGATCGGGTATTCGTCTTATCCAGTGACACGGTCGTGAGTCTCGGTGTGACATTAGACAGTGAACTCGCGTGGAAACCGCACATCGATCGAATCACGAAGAAAGTAAACAGGGCCCTTCATAGTTTGCGGTTCATCAGGGCCCCAGTGAGACTCTCAGAAAACGACTATTCGAAACCTTATTCCAACCTCATCTATAATGGTGCGCGGTCGGGTACATTGACGCCACTGACGATCTGACGGAGCCAATACAGCGACTGAGCAATGCGTGTGTAGGATACATTTTGGGTTTAAGGAGAGATGAGCTCATCGCCCCGTACAGGGAGCGCTTGGGGTGGTTGCGTACTGATTCGCAGAGAATGTACTTTGCAGCCCTCTTGATGTCAAAGATTGTGCATATCAAAGAGCCTGGCTACCTGGCTGCAATGTTTGCCAGGTACCAATCTGAGCGCCTCCAGTGGGGTGATGTTAGGGGGCAGGAGTTAAATGTTCCAAGAATGAGAATTGACTATGAGATGAACTCTTTCTAGAGTCAATGCGCTCTGTTTTGGAATCTTCATCCTATTGGCATCTAGGAAGCAACGACTATATCGTACTTTGAAGAGGCAGTACGTGACTCTCCATTGACACAACCTCCACAAAAGATTGATGTCCGAGGGCACCGGAAATTTTTTCAGGCTATAAGTGCATCATTTCTTGATATGTCATCTGCAAGTGACCCTCGTTCTTGAGCCCTCACACTTCTCTTCATCTTCAGTTACGTGAAATGACTGGTCACATTTGTGATAGCTACTAGATCCTCTATCAAATAATTTCGACTTCGCAATATGTATATTCATGTCCCTGGATGATTGATTGAACTTTTGCCATGGTGCAAATGAAAGGACATTTCTTTTTTCCATTCTAGAGAGGGGGAAAATGCAATCACGCTTTGCAGGATGGCCGGCCATCCTGGGATGTGGGGCTCCCGGGTCTTGCGGTTTACCCTTTGAGAACCCGCTTCTCCTTCTCGCCAGCCCAACGGGGGGCCGCCTCGGCATCACTCCCCGTTGAGTGGATTGTCTCGCGTATCGGTGCGCTCTCTTGGTTGCCCGTCTCGATACGTTACGTCCCATCTGCCGTCTATATTTTCAGTCCCCCTTCTCGTTGAAAGTGCTCTACGTTCATTTTTTTCTTTCTTGTCTGTGGTCTCCTGCGTACGCTCAAGTGGCTGCTTGGCATTGCAGACTCCTCTCCTTCTCCTCCCAGATTATCACTAGCTTGATAAAGCCTTTGATCTTGTCCCACGCTCTTTGACTCCGGAGGATACAGTTTACCATGTCCGCTGGGTTCAAAGTGTTCCCGAGCTGTTCTTTGAGTGCGATTCGCTCCTCACGCGTATCGTTGCACTCGAAGAGCGGGTGCTCTGCGTCATCCCAGTCGTTGCCACATATTTGGCATTCTGGGGAATCCCCCTTCTTGAACCTGGCGAGGTAGGCCCCGAAGCAACCATGGCCGCTCAGTACTTGCGTGGTCGAGGAGTGCACTTCTCCGTGAGGGCACTCAATCCACTCCGATATGTTGCGGATCAACTGATGCATCCATTTTCCGTCTTCTCCACCCAGTCTAGGCAGATCCCATTCTGTTCGCCATCTCATTGGCGTAATCGCCATTTCTCGTTCCTTGAGGGCTTCTCTGTGTGTCGGGGCAAGTTTGCTTCCCAGTTTGAGCCGCTCTTCCCTAGCCGTCCACAGTCTGTCCCCGCTCCCCGAAAAGCGAGCGGATGTGCGGTGTCTTCACTAAGACGCATGCTACGCCTCTTGACACGGTATGGTAAGCGCTTATTGCGCGCAGTGACGCTCTCCATTAGACTGGGCCCATACACCCGTCGATGAGCGAACTTTTGATGACCCGCCCCCAGATTGCAGCTCCGTAGAGCATCATGGAGAGGCTGACGGTAATGAAGAGCTCTCTCTGATTGAGTCGCGGGCCGCCGATGTGCGGTATCAAGCGCTGCAGGGCAGCACCCGTCCTCACGGCTCTGTGCGCAGCTTTTTGGACATGCTTTCTGTATGTCCTGGCATTGTCGAGCCATACCCCGAGGGACTTAACTTCCTTCTCAATCGGGATGTCCCGCTCGTCGATGAGGGAATGAAAGAACATTCATCTATCCATCTATCTTCCTCACACCTGCCTGGAAACGGGCAGCCACCAAGGCGGCCGTAGAATTCGGTCGAAAATCTTTCCCGCCGGGACGCCCGCCGTCAAGAGGAAGTTTCCATATGAAAAATACGCCTCATCAATCGTACAATTGATGAGGCGTGAGAAGTACTTCATTTGTTCGGATATGCATCAGACTATCATTTCTACTGGAATAGTCGAAAACGGCGGGTGAGTCTCACGATAATGATTGATCGTTCGAGCTCATCCTCTTTCATGAAATTATCGAGACCAATCCCGAACGTTTCCATACATTGCCTCCTGTGGATCGAATTCAGAGGAGGAGAGGAAATTTGCCGAATTTCTTTGATCTCGGGAATATCATCACCAGAACACGAAGATCTTGTGCGCCAGGTAACATTAGAGATTATGAATGTGTAAGTATTTCTGAATGTTCTAATCATGTGTTTCCGTGTTTTGTTGAATGGTCACGCACTTGGATTGTTTTGCTGATCTATGAAGGCATAGCATGTCTCGTTGATATCATTCCCACCGTTCAGAATCTTTCAGGAGAAAAATCCGACTCTTGAAGCAAATTTACTGATCTCGATACCGTATACATGAAGTAATCAGACTAAGAGCATGGTTGGTGCTGTATATTCCATACCGTAACCCCGACTAAGGATGAATTTTTCCATCGAAATTTTTCATACAATTCATAGTTTGTCTATCACAAGATTGTTCATTATGAATCACATGAGGAAATTGAAGTTTCATGGCTTTTCCCAAGTGAACATCATTTACAGGTAACCTCGTTATCATACAGAGCGCGGATACAATTTTGCTACAGCGACAGAGTTAACTCACGAGTAACAGAGGGCACTTATTTTTAACTTAAGCTGGCAATTCACCCTATGAATAATTAGATTTGGACGCAAATTCAGATGGATCGCGGGCGACTCCTTGAGATGCGCCGGTGCGCAGGGTCGCTCAAAATCTGTCTTCCTTCGAGGGTTACATCCCCACCCGCGCCTGGTACCCCACTCTAAAGTTGGTTGAGGAACTCCCTCGGGGGAGGTACTTACCGATGCCGCCAAGTTGGTGCCACGTCGCCTCTTCAGATGCGAGTCCCTCTGCGTGTAAATGCTGCGTGAGGTCTAAATCCGCTCCATCTATCCACTGCGGCACTTCGCCGTCGCTCCTCAGAGATGCACACTATCGGGCGCACACTCTATCGTGCGGGATAGTGCGTCTCCCTCGCACGCTCCGGACCGCACCTTCCGGCCGCCCCGACTTTGAAGCGTCGCGTCCCGGTGCATGCTCGCGCGCGTACCTTCTCCGGAGAGTTTCCTCAACCGACTGTAGAGTGGGGTACCAGGCGCGGGTGAGGATGTAACCCTCGGAGGAAGACAGATTTTGAGCGACCCCAGGTACCGGTGCATCTCAAGGAGGCGCCCGCGATCCATCTGAATTTGCGTCCATATCTAATTATTCATAGGGTGAATTGCCAGCTTGAATTAAGAATAAGTTCTCTCTGTTACTCGTGAGTTAACTCTGTCGTTGTAGCAAAATTGTATCCGCGCTCTGTATGATAACGAGGTTACCTGTGAATAATGTTCACTTGGGAAAAGCCATGAAACTTCATCTTTTTTCATGTGATTCATAATGAACAATCTTGTGGTAGACAAACTATGAATTGTATGAAAAATTTCGATGGAAGAATTCATTCTCAGACAGGATGATGGTATCAAATATATAGCATCAACCATGTTTCCACCCTGATTCCTTCATAAAGACGGTATTGAGACCAGTAAATTTGCTTCAAGAGTCGGATTTTTCATTCAAAAGACTCGAAACGGTCAGAATGATATCAACAAGACAGGCTATGTACTCTCAGATCGGCAAGACAATTCGAATGCGTAACCATTTTACAAAACACAAAAACAGATGGATCCCAGGGACTCAACAGTATTCGGAAAGATACTTCATGAATTGAGGAATACTTCCTTATCCATAATCTCTAATGCTACCTGGCGCACGAGATCTTTGTGTCTTGGTGATGATATTCCCGAGATCAAGAAAATTGGGCAAATTCCCTCTTCTTCTCTGAATTTGATCTACAGGAGGCAATGTATGGAGACGTTCAGGATTTGTCTTGATAAACTCCATGAAAAAAAATGAACTCAAATCATCAATCATTCTCGTGGAACTCACTTGCCATTTTCTACTCTTCCAGTAGAAATATAGTCTGATGTAGATCCGAATAAATAAGGTACTCCTCATGACTCATCAATCGCACGATTGATGAGGCGGATTTTCTTATACAGAGAATTTCTCTTGGCGGCGGGCGCCACGGCAGCCACCACGGCGGGAGAGATTTCCGACTAAATTTCATGGCCGCCTTGGCGGCTGCCATAGCGGGCGCTCGTTCTCAGGCGGGCAATGAGCGGTGCTATCTCCGTGAGACTGATGAAATATGTGGCCCTCGATCCCACAGCCATCGGGAGATGAGTGACAGGGAAGAGGGTGAACCGATCCGTCCTGAAGATTCTTCGATAGGTCGCGTGTCGCGTGAGATCTCTTGATCATTCCAAGAATCAGAGATAAATGACGATGGAATTTTAGCTCGTTTGATAGACCTGCCGATCTTGTAAAGATCTCCACGACTGAATTTTATTCATATAGCTGCTTCGACACCCGCAAATTCCTAGTGGGACACCCTTTAGTTTCCCCACAGCATCTGAATTCGATCGATTCTTCGATGAGATACGAACTATGGTACAACGGTCCCTGATGAAATAACGGAAAGTCATGTTGAGTATCATCTACTCTTTCGAAATGCTGATCTTCGTTATCCTTCATCATATTCCTCGCGCTCTCCAGAGTTATGGTCTCAATTTTTTACATATATTTGCAGATAGATCCTCCAGAACAAAACCAAGCCTGTAGATGTAGATTATACATGGGACTCATCGACAAATGCTCACTACCCGCGTCTTCAGAGATGCCATCCAAGTCTCCCGAACTACGTGAATCGGCGTTCCCTCTCGTCCCGACTGTTGTCGAGGTAAGTACAATGAATCTTATATCTCAAAATAGAAATGATTGGGCCTCGATCAGTGTGCTAGTGTTCCTTGGAGTTCCTCGACTCCGTATTACAGAATCCCTCTACAATCTTGGTTAGAGAGAGGCGTGGCACAGTGGGGCGAAAACAGTAACTATGGGCAAGAATCGTTGCCGCGAGAGTATTTGAGCTATCGGTATGATTCAGAATGGATTTTCTTCCTTTGTTTTTTCCAGCTCTACACGATGTACCTGCGCGAATTTTGATTGAAGCAATGTTACTTCATCGGAACATAGTTATGAGCGAGATTCGAGCAGAATCAGAGGTCCATCACACAGACTGGGTAGTGTGGGCTCGTCTTGAGCGACTAGTGCCATCATGAAAATAATTTTTATGCCCTCTAGATGATCATATCTATCAGTTGTGACCAGATAAAGAGGTCGGGGGTAGCCGCCGAGGATGTGGATAGATCAGTGGAGGAAAATTTATGAATCGAGCGGTATTAATCGAATCGAGTCATGAATCCGTCCTTGTGCCACCTCGAAATCAAATGTCATACGTTCTGCCATCGAATATCTTCCATTCGCGATCGGATAAAGATTTGTAGATGGCCGCCAAGGTCGCCGAGATTGATTTTGAGGAAGGATCTTCGAGTCAGATTTGGGCGAAATTGACTGAAAATGACGAGTTCATCGGCACAGGTGCATTTTTCATATGAAAATGAGCTCGTGCTATCTCCAAAATTTTTGGATCACATTTCGGGAATGATTGTCTATAATTTGCGGCCAGATAGAGGATTGAGAATCGCCGCTAAAAAATCTGGGAAACTGATTTATGTCAAAATTTTGTCGATGATTACTGCGCACCCGTAGGCAAAAAATTGCTCCAATCAAAATTTGCGCAGGTGCATTGTGTAGAGCTGAGGGGGACGGAGAGAATCCATTTTGAATCATACCGATAGCTGAAATACTCGTGCGGCGACGATTCTTGCCCAAAATCACTGTTTTTGCCCCACTGTGCGTGGCCTCAATTTTCAGGTCTATTTAGGAAAGTAGTAGGAGCCTGGAAATTCTTCATTGTGAAGGATCTCCGCTCCATTTTCAAGCAGTATGAATTGGTCAAGAAAGGCCAGAGATTCAGCGGGGTGTGCCCCCTAATCGAGCCTGTATAATGAATGACTTCGAAGTTTTCATCAGTTGTTCTGATCAAAGATGAAGCTTTCGAAATTCTATTCAAGACGCTAGGGAAAGTTCTACTGTGTGGAAGGATCACGAAAACGATGGTCGGGGAAGGGAATAAGATGACCGCGCCCATGACGACCCTTACAGGGGGTCGATACTCCTCGGCCGATGGAACTGGGGTTGGCGCAAGGTGTGACCGGAGCGACTGGAAGGGGACGGGGAAAGTACGTAGGCCAGAAAGGACAGATCGCAGAATTGTCTGAAATAACTGTATGAGAGGATATTCAAATCAACAGAAGAGGGTTTCCAGTCGCCCCTCCCTGCCCCTACCGCGAAGAACAACACCCCCGAACGGGGAGTTGAGCATTCAAAAAATTAATATCTCGAATCCAAAGTAACTGTTGCCAAATTTTGCTCCAGTTATAACATTCCTCGGGTAAGACGTTATCACTCGTCGCTTTTCGACTCTTCCTATGCGAATGTGAATTCCCCAAAATTAGGGGCTTGAAAAACTCATATCTCGGATCCAAATTTGCTGTTGGCAGATATCGCTTCAGTTATAATATTCCTGGGATAAGATGTGATCACTTGTCAATTGCCCACGCCATACGCGAATGCGAACACCGCCGAATCGGAGGTTGAAAATTCGGGAATTTCATATCTCTGACCCAGAACAGCTGTTGCCATTCTTTGTTTCATTTATATAACATTCCTGGAATAAGACGCAATCACTCGTCAAATTTTAATCCCCTACCCGGATGCTAACAGCCTCAAATTGGGGTCTGTACATCCGAATAACTCATATTTTGGATCCTGATCAGCTGCTGCAAAATTTCGCATCGGTTGACTTATCCCCAGAGTAGGACGTGATCACTGGTGAATTTCCAACCCCCTACGCGAATGCAAACACCCCTATATTGGGAGTCGGTGATTCGAAATATTCATATCTCCGATTCAAAGATGCTGTTGCCAAATTTTGATCCAGTTATATCATTCCTGTGGTGAGACGTGGTACCTCGACGATTCCCAACCCCCTGCGCGAATTCAAACACACCCAAATTAGGGGATGAAAACTCGAGGAATTTATAACTCGGATCCAAAACTGCTGTTGCAATATTTCGGCTCAGTTAGTCATTCTTGGGGTAAGACGTGACCACTTGCCAATTATCAACCCCCTACGCGTATGCAAACATCCCCAAATTTGAGGTTGGAAATTCGGAAAAGTTCGTATCTCAGAATCAAAACTGCTGTCGCGAAATTCCGACTCACTTGAGACATTCTTGGTGTGAGACGTGATCGATTGTCAATTCCAAATACCCTATGCGGATACGAACACCCGCGAATTGGGAGTTGTTAATTCGAATAATTCACGTCCCGGCTCTAGAACTACCAGTGCGGTATTTTCTTCCAATTATGATACTGTCTGGGTGAGACGTGATTACTTGTGGTTTCGCCGTGAGATACGCGAATGCGAACACCGCCAAATCGGGGGTTGAGAATTCGGAAATTCCATGTCTCTGATCCAAAACAGCCCTTGCCAACAGCCCTTGTCAGCTCCAGTGATATAAGTCCTGGGGTGAGACATGAACACTCGCCAAATTTCAACCCCCTTCCCGGATGCAAACGGCGAAATTAAGGGCTAAAATTCCGGAAAATTCATACCTTGGATCCAAAACTGCTGTTCCCAAATTTTGCTTGAGTGATGGCATTCCTTGGGTAAGGCGTTATCACTCTCCCATTTCCAATCCCCTACGCGGATTTGAACACGCCCAAATTGACGGTTGAACATTCCAGAGATCTATATATCGGATCCAAAACTGCTGTTTCAGAATCTAGCATCAGTTCAAATATTTTCCGGATAAAGCGTGAACACTTGTCGATTTCCGAGCCCTTCCGGAAATGCGAACAGCCCCAAATCGGGGGTTGAAAGTACAGGAATTTCATATCTCGAATCCGAAACAGCTGTTGCGAATTGTCGCATCAGCTGAGAGATGCTTCGGGTGAGTTGTGATCCCTTGTCAATTTCCAACCCCCCTTGTGAAATCGAACACCCCCAAGTTAGGCGATGAAAATTCGACAATCCATATCTCGAATCCGAAACTGATGTTGCCAGATTCCGCTTCAGGTATAAAATTCCCGGGGTAAGAAGTGATCACTTGTCAATTCTCGAACCCCTATGCGAACACAAACACCCCTAAATCGGGGGTTGAGAATTCGAAAAATCTATATCTTGGATGCAGAACCCCTCTTGCCGAATTCCGCCACTGTTATGGGAATTCCTGGGGTAAGACGTGATCACTTGTCTTTTTTCAACCTCCTACGCGGAATCAAACACCCCCAAATCGGGGGTTGAATATTCGAGAAATTCATATCTCGGATCCAAAACTGCTGTTGCCAAATCTCGCTTCAGTTATGACATTCTCGCGGTACCAGGTGATCACTCCTCAATTTTCAATCCCTATGCAAATGCTGTTACGAGTTGGGGGTTCGACAGTTCTGTGCTCCGTCAAGAACCAGGTCTCAATAGGAGGGTGGTAAAAGGACTTGACCCATGGATTCAATATCCGTGATATTTGGTGTATTCTAGTTCATTCAGGTAGGTACAAATCTGAGAGAGAATTGAATTGAATTGAATTGAATTCGTTTATTGACGACTAAGGACTCAGTGGTCCTACATA
>JAPYYZ010002405.1:0-13180 GCA_030522705.1 Eretmocerus eremicus | reverse complement strand
GCATCAATGTGTGAATAGGAGAAAAACACCCAAAAAGCATGAAAAATCAGGGATTTGATTATTTTCTAACTCTGGACAGAGTGCCCATTGGCAAGAGATAATGTAGATACTTCATATACTAGGTAATACGAGTGTGTAAACAAATTTTGGTGAAGATTGGTCACCCGGAGGTCTTGTCCTCCCCTTGTGAGTTCCACAAGGGAGACCCCTCCCCCAGCCTCGATTGGAGGGCAAGCCTCTAGTCGGCGGGAAGCGAGCCCAGCCTCCTCAGGGCGAGAAAAAGCGAAGAAAGGCAAGAAGAAGAAGGGTAGTGCTCCGGCTACGTCTCCGGCAACGGAGACAACTGCCGTGACAGGGGCCGCTGGAAAGCCGGGCAAGCCCAACGCCCCCGCACCTGCGGAGGCGCAGCAACCGCTCGCCTCCCCAGGGCCGGGGCAATGGCCACCTGCCTGGCCGTATCCACCGTACCCGTGATGGCCGTACGGAGGCGGCTGACGGCCACCAGGAGGACGAGGTCCCACCACGCCAGAGGGCGCTCGGAGACAGGCGCAAATGAGTAGTTGCGCATGCTTCAACTGCGACCAGCCAGGGCACTTTGTGAGGGAATGCCTCCTACGCCAGTGCTCCGCATGGAAACAGTCGGGGCATGTGGCCAGTGAGTGTCCTCGGAGGACAGCCGAAAAGTGTCAAGGCTGTGGACGTGAAGGGTACACAATCCAGACTTGTCCGGATTGCAAGTGGGCCCTTCGCCCCCCGGGAAATGGGTCGGCGGAAACACAGAGCCTGACCCCGTCTGTGCCCCGCAACCAATAGAAGGAGTGACTGAAGTAGAGACCACGCCAGGGCGGCAGCTAGCCTCGGTCGGACCTGATCAATCCGTACCGGCGACTGGTTCGCCGCGTGGCACGGTAACTACCGCACTGTCACTCGGAGAGGATAAAAGAGGCCATTCCCCAGAAGGAACTTCCAAGGTGGAGCTCGCAGCGAACAGCAGCGGCACGTCGACAACGCCGAGGAGGGTACCCGAGGAGATGCGCCCAACCATGGGTGCCATTCGGAAGGAGGGCTGGCGAGCGAAGACTCTGAACCGCCTCCTCCAGCCAACCTGGTACCCGAGATTGACCCCAGCGATGGGGGAAATGAGTCGTTTTGAGTTGGCCGCGGCGATAGGAGATCGTCAAAATGTTGAGAAGACCCCCGCGATGGGTGGGATTCGCAAGAAGAATCGGGGCTGTCCTGAGATCCCATGCGAGTCGTGTGAAGCTAAAAAGCTGTCACGTATGAGAGCCCTGATGGCCAGTCTGAAAGAGGTAAAAGCCTCCCTGAAGGCGCAAAAGGATGCACCGCTGTGTGTGGCGGATTTAGAAGAGTGCGAGGAGGAGGATGACCCGGGCGCAGCGGATTCGACAATGTTTCTGACGGCCGGGATCGAGAATACCCTCCCTCGCCCGTCAGAGGATTCTGCGATTGCGGGAGTGTCCGACTCATCACGACTGGACGAACGTCGATCGGGGGACGCCCCAGACGATAGTGTCCGGGCCGAGGTGGAGTCGTGGACACCAGAAGAGTTGATAAAGGGACCCAAGGCCGACGCTACCCCGCGGAACTTCGTAGAAGTGGTCTTGGGAGGAAAATCGTTCTCGGCACTGTATGACCCTGGCGCTCAGGTCTCATTCGTGGGTCCGTTTATCACCAGGTACTACGAGAAACGACTAGCTCCCTGCAAGACCTCACTGGAAGGTGCCGTGGGTGGCACTCGAACGACAGTCCTTGGGTTGTTGAAGATGACAATGGAGATCGATGGTCATGCTCGCACTCTCAATATGGATGCGGTACAGGGCACAGCCTACGATATGGTGTTGGGCATGGATTGGATGAAGGTCTGGCAGTCCGATTCTGAGAACGCAGAGCGCCAATGGCGAGTCCTGGGAGGTAGATACGGAGATTTTGCGAACAAACCTCGTGAGGAAACCGAAGACCGGATTTACGCAGAGTGTGCTGGTCTGGTACTCATCGAAGAGGAAGAGAAGAGTAAACTTGAGAAGATGGTGCGAGACATGACCGTGGTGGGTGAAAATAATGGATTGACCAATCTCAGTCAACACCCTATCCGGCTGACAGATGAGGTCCCGATACGACATCGTCCACGCTGGCTGTCTCCAAAGATGTTGAAAATCACCCGCGAAGAAGTGAAGAAGATGGCTGAAGCTGGAGTTATTGAGCCGTCGCGAAGCTCGTTCAATAGCGTTCCAGTGCTGAGTAAGGAAAGCGATGGAACCTACAGATTCTGTATAGACTACAGAGATCTGAATAAGAAGACAGTGAAGGATGCGTACCCTCTACCCAACTGGACACCATCCTGGACAAGTTGAGGAACGCGAAGTACATCAGCAAGATCGTTCTGAAGTCGGCGTATCATCAGATACCGATGGAGGGACGAAGCAAACAGTACACGGCGTTCTCCGTTCCAGGGATGGGGCCCTGGCATTGGCTGCGCATGCCCCTTGGACTTTGCGATGCACCGGCCACGTTCCAGCGGCTCGTTGACCACTTGATAGGGCCGGAGCTGGAACCGTACGTTTTCTGCTATCGCGATGACATTATCATCGTGACAGAAACGTACGAGGACCACGTGAAGTATCTGGAGCTGGTACTGCGGCGTCTGCGCGAGACGAGGCTCATGGTGAATCCAGACAAGTGCCAAATCTGCTGTAGCAAGGTGAAATACTTGGGATTCATCTTGGATGCCGAGGGCCTTCGCCCTGATGCCGAGAAGATTAGGCCGGTGAGAAGGTTTCCTCCGCCCGCTAATCTGCGTCAGCTCCGCTTATTCCTCGGAATGGCCAGCTGGTACTCGAGATTCATCAAGGACGACGCAGAACTGGAAGTACCGCTACTCAAATTGCTCCGCAAGGACACTAAGTGGTACTGGGGAGAGGAACAGCAGCAGGCGATCGAACGACTCAAAGAAGCGTTGGTAACGGCTCCCGTTCTCGCTAAACCGGATTTCTCTAAGAAATTTACGATCCAGTGTGATGCGAGCAGAACGGCGTTAGGAGCCGTACTCACGCTAGAGAGGGAGGATGGAGAGCATCCCATCGTATATATCAGCCGTAGCCTCATACCCGCTGAACGAAATTACACTGCGACGAAGCGTGAATGCCTCGTTGTGGTGTGGTCCATAAAGAAGCTACGTCCATACGTAGAGGGCTACAAGTTCACGGTGATCACGGACCACAGTGCTCTTAAGTGGCTGCGAACGCTGAAAGAGCCCACGAACCGGCTCGCTCGGTGGGCATTGGAGCTCCAGCAATGGGACTGTGAGTTGCTCCACCATGCGGGGAAGATGCACAAGGTGCCAGATGCGTTATCCCGCATTGATGAGCCGGCTGATTCGGCTATCTATGCGGTGGAAGGTGAGGTGGCCGCGGTGAGCTCCCGAGAACCAGACGAGCTGGACCTCGGGTGCTCCGCGGCAGACGTGAACAAGGACGCTGAATATCAGAAGCTGATCCGCCAAGTGCGAGAGAATCCGCAGGAGTACAAAGACTGGAAGATAGAGGGTGGACTCCTATATCGTCACCGTCATGATCCGCTGCTCGATACGGTCATCGACCCTCTCGAGAACGCGGCCGAGACATGGCGACTGGTGGTCCTCGTCAGAAGGCGTCAAAAAGCCCTGGAGCGGGCCCATTGCCTCGCTTCCGTCGATCACATGAGTTTGGAGAAAATCTATGACCACCTAACGAGGGATCTACGCTGGCCTGGCATGTATCAGGACACAGCGACGTTTGTGAAAGAATGCCAGCTGTGTCAACAGTACAAAGTGTCTCAGACGGGTCCGTTGGGCCTAATGGGTGACCGGGTCGTGGAACGGCCGTGGGCCGTCGTCGCCGCCGATATCATGGAGTTTTCCCCAAGTTGGAGAGCGAACAAGTAACTGTTAGTACTACAGGATTTGTTCACTCGGTGGGTCGAGGTGAAACCTCTCCGACGTACGGAAGGCAAGGCCGTGGCCGCCGCAGTGGAAGAATTAATATTGTTTCGTTGGGAAACCCCCGCCTACTTCCTCA
Source organism: Eretmocerus eremicus (assembly GCA_030522705.1). Taxonomy (NCBI): domain Eukaryota; kingdom Metazoa; phylum Arthropoda; class Insecta; order Hymenoptera; family Aphelinidae; genus Eretmocerus; species Eretmocerus eremicus. Next base: position 9,107 of record JAPYYZ010002405.1, on the reverse strand, counting down.
CGGATAACGGCCGGGAGTTCGACAACAAGACGGTGGATGCCATGCTGGATGAGAACGGGCTGCGTCACATCAAGAGCCCCCCCCCCCGTACCACCCGCAGGCAAACCCCGTCGAACGCGGCAACCGTACACTCAAAACCATGATCTCACAGTTCGTGATAAATGATCATCGAGACTGGGATGTACACGTCCATGAGTTTTGGCACGCCATGGATACGGCGGTGCAAGCCAGCACCAAAATATCACCGGCGTTCCTAAGCTTTGGACGACATCCCACGCCCGTAAAGAGTCTACGGAGGGAACTGAAAGGTACCCGGTTAATCGAAAAGATAGGCGTCGCGGAATGTGCCGACCGTATGAAACGGTTGGATGCGTAGCGGGAGCTGGTGATGCGCCACGTAACAGAGAGTCGAGGGAAGCAAGCCAGAACGTACAACAAAGGTCGTCTGAACGTAGTGTTTCGGGTGGGGGATACGGTAGGCCGGAGAACACACTTCCTCTCCAAAGCGGCAGATCGTTTTGATGCTAAATTGGCACCCAAATACGAAGGGCCCTCAACGGTTGCGGAGGTGACCTCCTCAGTCGTATACGTTCTTGAGAACCCCACCGGGCAGCGGATCCCGAATATCCATGTATCTCAATTGAGACGCTGGGTTCCTCCGAGGGGAAAACTCCCGTAGATAGTGCATGCAGCTATTTTGATTGAATATGATTCGTTGCGGCGATCTGAGACTGATAGCGCATTTCGTTATTGTTTGTTGCAGATTTGATCGACTTAGTCGACGATGAGAAGAGGAAGCTGGCGCTGCCACCTGACCGGCCCGACCTACCTGACTTCCTTACGGAAGGACCGGTCGACTACGTGGCCGGGTCGAGCGGTCCATCACCCGACCGCTCTCGCAATGATTTCTCCGGACCTGTCCAGCTCCAGATGGAGCAAGAGATGATCTGGCGAAGCGGCCTGGAGCTGCGGCGGACCGCCGAACGTCGGCGATCGGTGACCCCGGAGGGCGCCATCGAGGGAGTCATTTCCAACGCGACGCCGCCCCCGTCGGTGGCGGCCAGCCTAGGAGCGATCCCCAAGGTGCCGGCCTCAAGAGGACCCCGGCGCTACGTAGATCCGGTCGACCTTGGGTTGTAGACGAGGAAGACGAGGAGGAGGACCTGGAGTTGGAGTCGCTGCGGGCCATGCGGGACCTCTAGGAGTTCGTCCGAGGCCCGGCTCCACCTCCACCAAGACCCCGGGAGGAACCAGCTCCGGAGCCGACAGCCGGCTACGACTGGCCACCGCCCCCCCCCCCCGGGGCTCCCGGAGGAGGCCCGTGCCCGGACGCCTACAAGGGCCCATCGAGAACGCCCTCCGCCCCAGGGACAAGAGGCGATGACGAAACCAGAGCCGTGCATCCTGGAAGGCCCCCGGGACCTACCGCAACTGGTGTCAGACCAGATCCGGGACAAGCTTGAGCTCCGGTCTCGTTACCAGAGCTTCGATGCCCGGGAAGGATGGGCGGACTACATGGCCCGCCGGGCGGGGACGGCTCGGCTCCTGCGACCGGACGAGGGCGTCCGTTATCCGCAACCGACGCCGGCCCGGGATAGGCAGCGCAACGAGCCCTCTTCGGGGTGTTGGTCTCCCACCGTGCTGTATCGCCTCCAGGCGGAGCGGGCACAACAACGGGCGGCCGAGGAACGGGAGTTCGAGGGACACCGAGAACGAGAGCGTAGGAGAGGACGAGAATGGCGCCAAGAGATGGACCAGCGCGAGCACGACCGGCGCCGGGCGAGAGGGCGGCAGAGGACGGCGGACTGGCAGGCGACTCTCCGGGGGCGTCGACCACGCCCTCACACGCCAACCCGGGACCAACCCAACCCCCAGGCCTCCGAGGACTCCACCGAGCCCCAGCGGGAAGAGTGGCCCATGCTGTGGCACGACGAGGGGTCGAGGCGCAGGCGCTACAACCCTCTTCGTCACATCATGGCCGAAGACCATCCGGACCACCCGGACCACACTGGGGGACGAGAGCGGTCCCTCTCCCCGCCCCCGGGCCAAGTAACCTGGTCCGAGACGGGAACGAGGAGGTCACCGTCCCTCTGCAGAGAGACGTCCTGCAATCCTTGGTGGAGGCCCCGGTCGACGAACGTCGGGGTGACTCCACAGACCGCTCCTCGACGCGCTCGAGATCAGTGGCGAGGTCCACCCCGATGTCTGGGGATGGAGCGGATCCGAAGCCGCAGAAGAAGCGCGGGAAGAAGAAGAACCCCATGTATGGGACCTTCTTCCAGTGGACCACGGAGGTGCCACGGGATCAGAACGATCCACCCATCCGCTGCTGCTTCAACTGCTGGGGGCCGAGTCACAATGCTCGCATTTGTACCCAGGAGGAGGACCGGAACCACTGCTGGAACTGCGGTCACCGGGGAGTGCAGGTGTTGACCTGCCCGCGGTGCGCCGAGGCCTACCGGTCCTTGACGGGGTGGGACTCCACGGCAACGCCAGGCGACGCTAGACCGGCGTTGGAGCCGGTGCCCAGGGTTGAAGGTCCCTCCCCCTGCACACCAGCCACATCGACAGTCACTGCGACCACATCCGGCGGACTATCGGCTGGGGTCGACTCGACTCGCCCCCGCCAACCCCCCAGCCGGCCGACCGTGCACCTCGACCCAGCACCAGCAGCCGTGGCACCCTCATCAGCGATCGCCCCCGCAGAACTCAGCAGTCCCATCGGCGTCCCGGACTTGGGGGCCCTCATGGCGCGCGTGACACCAGTCGACCTCCAGCGCTTTAGCGCCCTAGTGACTGTGGTCAATGCGATGCCAGAAGACCTCCGGCCTCCCATTATCCGGGCGTTCTCCGAGGACCTTCGGCGGCGTGGCTAAGGACGTCGAGTCATTCAGGCCGGGCTTTGTCATCAGGTAAGATGACATCTTTTGTATTGAATCCCTAAATGAGTTTCCTTTATCCCTTTTTCGTCCTTTTCCCCTGTTTCTCTAGTATCGACTAGGAGTTGGGCAATTCGTCCTCATCGAGTGGGGGTAGTTGTGGTAGTCCCCAAGGCGGGGTCGGGACGGATTGTGGGTTTTCAGTTTTGAGTTTCAGTTTTTTTCTTATTGTTATTCCTGATTTTGACTTCGAGATGTCCCCTTCGATGGATGTAGTAATGTGGAAGATGTAATGTTAATTATTGGCCCGAGATAGAGGCGAGGGACGATCGAGAGATCGGGCGCCCCTTTCCCCCTACCCTCTCTGGTCGATTACCTGGAGAGGATAAGGGAGGGGTAATGCGACGTGAGAACGTCGCAGCCGTACTCACGACCGTCTCCTCGCCTCTGCCCGGGTATTCTAGAGCGGGAATCTAATCTCGCTCGAAACTTCTTCTTATGTTGAGGTACCTGGGCGGAGAGGAGTTGCCGGCGAGGAGAGACTCGCCGGGCAAGCAGGCAGAGCATGCAGAGCAGCCGCAGTTGAGCAGCAGAAGCAAGGTCGAGCGTAGTGCGCGTTAGGACCGTTGAGGGCAGCACCTCCCGGACGCGAGTTGGGTGGGCGCGAGAGGGGGATTGGCCGCGAGAGACGCTGGTGAGCGGCACTTGTGGATTGTCGATCGGCACGACACAAAGTACCTTTGAGCGCACCTGAGCATTTTTAGAGTTTTTCGAGACGTTGAGAAAGAGGCGACCCGAGTTGATTCGTAGCGGAGTGACGATTTGGTGAATTCAGTCTTCCACATTTTGCCAGAAATGTCCCTCGACGAGATAATGAGCGGTGAGTACGGCTCGTATTACTGATCCCGGTTTGTGATCCCCCCTCGCGCCTGAGAGTCGTGCGTGCCGGGGATATATCTCGGGAGTGTCGGACCTGGGGCCTCGGCTGTGCCCTACGCGCGTTGCTCAGTCGTCGGGAGTGCCGTGCCCGGGCAAATCGCCCTTGTCCACGCGCGTTGCGTCGTTGCCCTTTGTGAAGCCACGCGGAGAGTTAGGAGAGCTGCTCGGGCAGCTACGTCGGGGATAGAGTGATCCTCGACTCTCAGCGGTGGTGCCTCCTCGGGGGCCTACCCCTGGGAGCCACACAGGGTTCCTCACCTCGTTCTTGGCCGGTGCAGAGCATAGCTCGGCCCGCCAGGGTGTCTCGCGTTGCCTCCGTGACCGCATGCGTATTCAGGCCATCTTGGCCACGAGGCCGGCCGGCGGCGGCCATTTTCGCGCCGAGCACGAGGAGCGTTGCGGGCGGAGGTTGGCCAGCGGAACGCGCGCAGTTCGGGGGTCACGTGACGTGGAGCCTTAGGGTGCGTGTACGGTAGACGCCTCGCGTGGTTCAGGGTGCGTGTGAAGTAGGTGCCTCTAGAGTGTTAGGCTGCGTTCAGCAATGTCGTGCCGCGTGGGTCAACAGAGGTAGCTCGTAGGGTGTGTACGTATAGGGGGGTGCTCGCGTGTGTCGGCTAGAAGATATAAATAGTGTATATAGAGACATTGGGCGTTTATGGAAGACGTGTTGAATGGATCGTCAGAGTGTTGAGTCGGTATATATACGTGGCATGCTGGACACCGAATGGGAATGTATATGAATGAAGTACAGGGTTGAATAAATGGGCGCGTGGCTCAAGGAAAATACAAATTGGACCTATCTCTGCCCAATAAATCCACCTCTCCCCCTGATCTACACGTGTGCTCATACCCGGACGTAAGTAGCTGCTCCGCCCTTCGGGAGCGGGGACTTGGGCCCAATCTCGATCCGGCCAATAAATAAATGAGTTGTGACCTTGTGAGGTGACAGAACCTCACATTTCTCCGTCACGAATTGATGGTCGAATTCCAGGGTGATTAATTTGCAGGTCATTGGGGTTTTCTGGTCGAAAAATTTTGCCGTTTCCGTCGATTTCGGACCACTGTGCAGCGTAAGGAAGCCTAGAGGATCGAAGAGCGATATCATTACTCTTTAAACTCGCGCTTCGTAGAGATTTGAGATCCATCAATGAATCCTTTGGAAGTCTCATTCTTATTGATGTGGAATGCGAGTTTATCTGAAATATTGAACCACCTCAGACCCAGCTTTTTTCACAACTATCCGCATCAAATTTTTTAGGAAGATTGGAGGACTCAAACTCGCGCAGATTCTGAAGCACTCGAGGATCGTTACTTGCCCAACTGTGTATTTCCCAGTTGGCGTGTTTATTTATCGTGACTACTTGCGCAACTCGATCGGTAGCTTCCTCAAGGGTGTCATAATTCTGAAAATGTTCATCCATGTCATCCATGTAACAACTATACATTAATTAGACTTCTCGCGGCAGATGGGAAACGCGATAAGACGAAAGATGCGTTTTTATTCTTCACGTAGAGCGCTTCAGACGAAGAACTCGATCCAAATAGCATCGAAATCGAGACTAATCCCGCTGGAGGGCTCGTTCTATCCTTACTGTGTCACAGAAACCTTTGGGCATCGCGACCTTCTGCTTGTATTCGGATCCCGAGGACGTATCCTTCATGTCAGATGTTATGGCAAACTTGCGTTGCCTGAACCACATCGAGACGCCTGAAAAACATTTTAGTAAGTCCGGTACGGGTAGTAACTGATCGTTGAAGCCCACGGAGTCTGATCCGGCTCGGGCATCAAAAATAATCTCAATTTTCCCAGTTTGTTGATATTCGTGATACCAAAATGTTGCAAGAACTAGATACGAAGTCCCGTATGACTAAGTGAAACCCTTTGCGCAAAACCTTTGTCAATCAATCTATCCCATTTCTCGATAATACATTGACGCATACTCAAGGTCTCAATCTAGTCGCTTTTCTAATAAAAATGATCTGTCGAGAGCATTTCCTCGTCCGTCTGTTAACGACACATTGTCGTTCTTCCAAAGCAGTCCTAATTCCTAAGCGTTATCTACGTTATTTCGAAGTGGATTCTAGAATCTCAAGAGCCCGCTTGTCGACTTCACTCATGGATGGATGATTAAAAATTCTTAGCGATTTAATGTCAAAGTATGATCTAATCAAGTCGTGTAACTCATCGTCATGGCAGCAAGCTACTATACCAACCACCACATTCAGGTTCCGTTCCTGCAACCTGGTGTTTGATGAATATGGAACGTGAATCGTCCATCCTAACATCCATCGCGGAACTAGTGATGTATTTCCTCGAATAACACGAAATTCACGAGTTACAACTACGCTGCGATGATCTTGGCCGATGAACATGCTAGGTGACTCATGATAATGTTGAATGCTGATTCCAGTTCTAATCTGACAGAGCTTGGCAAGGCTCGGATTAATGCGTTGGTGGGTTGGGAGCGATTTCGTCTATGATCAAAAAAACTTTCAAGTGAAATGGCTGACTGTGACAACTTATGGTTGAATGGACTTCTTTGTTGCAAAACGTGGAAAGATTCTTACCACTTACAACTTTCGAGTATATCTGGGTTTATAAAAGCTGAGCTCCAATTTGATTCAAAACTCTAGAATTGATAGGAGTCACGATTGAACCTTCATCGAGAAGAGCATAGATCAGAATATAGTCTTTCGTACCACAGGTAACTAATGTAATGATGAGGAGCGATCCTAGTATGAATTGGGTGCTTGGATCGCAGAACAGGCTCGGACGCTCGAACCGGCCGAGAGAATCTGGAGTGGGGGTCAATTTTACGAAGTCATCTAATCGGGACGTGAAAAACATGAGCATAATAGTCCTTGTTAAGGTGAACATTCTTCACATTTACAGTTTTTGTTCTCCAATTATTACTCATCAAGATAAAGAATAATAATTGATGGAAAACCCGTTGGAGCTCAAATTATTGATCATCACCACACATCTCGGCGAATAATGGATGGATCTCGAAGATATTCTGCAAGTGTTGAGTCATAATATCCATGAATTCAATGCCTGACTTGAAAGATCGAAATTGATGAATTCTTTGATATGATTGTTGAACAAATGAAAGAAAGTGAGATTGAGCTTTCTTGGGCTCCGACGGAAAAAGTGTGTTATGAAGTTGTAATGAGAGAAAACTCTAAGCAAAAGAAATGTTTCAATATAACAGGAGAGGTTTTCTAGAGTGTTTCAGGAGGATTACTCCAAAATTGGAGGAGTCATTTATTGTTGAAGCATCGCGCGATTTGAAACGGCTTCGTTGCTTTCGACCGCTTGACTCCCGCTTCTCTGTAAGGCTCAGAGCAGCGGCTCTCATACCTGCCTCCCGCGACAACGCTCCACCTGCTCTCACTCTGCCCGACTTTTGCCAGCGAATTTTCTGGTACATTCAAAACATAGGCTGGGTATTTACGTACACCAACATGTTGCTAAGGAAGGCTTTTCTCAGTGGCTTTTCCCAGACTCCAGTGATCATCAGTATCTTTCCACCTCTCGAGTTGGTAAAGTCGTTCTAAGAATCGGAGCTCCGCTGTCCTGGCATTCTCTTCAAAATGCTCTTTGTGTCGACTGTCATTTTGTGCTCGATTGTGTTTTTTTGTGTAAGTGCTTGTGAGTGCCAACACCCCAAAATTAAAATTTATTTTGGGATAAATAATCATGCTCTCAAGCTATGGTATGATTCTACTTTGAATTTGAATGGCTCACGCGCGTCTTGATGTCGATAAAGTCACTTCCATAATTATCCTTTCATTGGCGCGAAAGAGCTACTCACACAGTGTTACACATGTATATATTTTCACGTCCACATAGCTTCATGGAAAAATTCTATGAGTTCCTATGAGGAATTATTCTTTCATTCCGCATCATTCGGAATAACGCTTTTTGCTATGTAGAGCTCTTCAAGGTCTATCTCGTGTACATAACGACTTTCAGTGAATCATTCACATTTATATCGTAATTTAAGCTGCAAAATTATAAAATTCTGTAGAAAAAGATGTGAAAACTTTTTCCTGGATTTGACAAAAGGTTTGAATACCTAATTAGCCAAAGCATCGGTTTTATATATCGGCTCCGTGAATTACTTATTAAAATCATAGATATCTCATATGAACTATTAAATTCATTTTTATTGGAAAATGAATAATAAATGTGGATTCTTCATAGATCATTCAATAGGTATGATCAGCCTACGCTATAAATGATGAAAATCATGGAAAAGTTTGAGATTTGATGTTGGTTTTAACATTATTTTCAAGAAAACTAAAGATTGCCTTGAATCACGAGTTTCTCCTAGAAAGTTCGATTAAATCATCTTTTGATTATCTTGAATGAATCAAAATTGATGAAATGAATCATTCTGAGTGTTGTATATCAAATTCAGTGCATTTTTCAGTGTAAATAATAATGTATATAGTGGTTTTTTAGTATAGGTCCAGAGAAATGGATAATTAAAATGAATTGAAATCAATTATCTATCGAATGTTCTGGAATCCTGAAGACCGACTATAAATAGAGCCGCCGCAGGGAGGCTCGAGGATCGCTTTCTCACTACCAATCTCACTACCGGAGTGTAAGGGTCGATGTCCTCAGTGTTTCAATATTAATCTTTGATTGTATTGAAATCTCGAATAAAAGCTCGATTACTATACCCTCTGTGTAATGATTGCTGCGAGTGTTCCCGAATGCAGAGCTTCGGCTCATAAAAGCATGACGGACCTTGTAGTGTGAAGCGTGATATAGATAGATGCATATCTCGGAGACCACTCATGATATATTGGAGGGTCCTAATTCCCTACGATTTTGTGAGTATACTCCACCCCATGAAATCACGTATAATTTGTCCTAGAAGGTGCCCTAATTCACCGGAAAGGTTCAAATTATCGTGGTCGTTATGATAGGATTCTCTTAGGATAGATTTTCGCCCTAATTCACTCATCTCCCTGAGAAAAAACTATTACACTTAAAACATCCAACTATTGAGGCCCATTATTGATGCCCTAATTCATCAAGATGGTTTGTGACACGATAGTGGATGTACAAAATTCCTTCAAATTATCCTATTCCAACAAATTCCATGATAGGATTCTCTTGGAATGTATGGGTGCCCTAATTCACTCATCTTTCTGAGAAAAAACTATCGAACTTACAAAATATCCATCTATCGAGTTCCACTATTGGTGCCCTAATTCATCAATGTGGTTTGAAACACGATAATGGATGTGCCAAATCCTATTCCCAGTCATATT
>JAPYYZ010002404.1:0-15734 GCA_030522705.1 Eretmocerus eremicus | reverse complement strand
ATCTACTGAAGTATGACGTCACAGGGCTTCGACCAATGAGAACCGTTCTTGATGATGCAACCTTTATTTGAATAATTCGACTTTTCAATCAATTTTTTAATAATGGAAACGAACGCGGAAAATTCCAAAAAAAATTTCTCAGGATTCTACGGATTTTCATATTATTTTTGAAAAAGTTTTCAGACACACTTGGAACAATGCAAAGTCCCAATTGAAACATTGTCATGCTGACCATAGGTTTGGCCTTGAAGTTTGGATTATGGATATTTTTCTAATGACTTTGGGGTCACTGAAAAATATCTCGAAAGATCTATTTGGACGTGCAATTTTGTACTCTTTCAGTACCCGAGATGGGAAATGATGATTTCTGTGCATGGGCATGCCTCGCGCTTTGGAACGACATTCACGGTCCAACCTAAGATTCCGTCTGGAGAATGTGACTCTCACGGGGAAAAATTTCGATGAACATCTTTCGATCGGACATTTCTCCAAGGAATTCTGCTCGTTGACGGAGAACTTTTTATGGAAAGTTTTGACCTCTGTATGGCCTCTAGAGATCATTGCAAAAGTATTCAAAATATTTCAGAACACAACATTTTAAATAGCTCATCATATAGAATGTTGTACAGTCCATTTAGCGTGTGCATTTTCAAGAGTAATTTGGACCATCACTTCTGATATTTACATTGGATAAACCTGGAAAACCTAATCCGTGAAATGAATAACTCTTCATAAAGAACCTCTTAATGAGGTTGAAGAAATCCCCGAGAACTTGAAACCGATGAGCAAGTGCAAAGATCGTGATAAACCTTGAGCGTTTTTCTGCTTTCACAATTTCCCTCTGTTTATTCACCGTAGTAGAGATTTCCTCTACCTCTTATGATCACGCCCAGACTGAGATTATTGCGGCTTGCTTTTGGAAAAAAGCTGATCCAATTGTAATTATCGAATCCAGTGTCTCTCAAATCGATCTCAAAGACCAATCAATACACTATTAGTAATCCTTAAAAATTGTTTGCTCTCAAATAATGCAGCAAATTGAACTGAGGCCCGGGAACTCATGTTATAATTCAAACTAGCTAAGATTTATTGTCACTTACTTGAATCTCACAGATAACCAAGTTGTTATATTTCGGAAAAAGTAGATCTGTGAAAAGTTTTGGTCATTTTCTGAAATAAGAAACTCAAAAAAAGTACTCTGAAACCTATTGTATCCCTTCGCTTTTCTGTTTGAATCTTCAAATACCGATTTTTCACCATCTTGATCAGATAACACCAAGAGCTAATGCTTATCTGCGGATTCTCCTTCTCCGTTAAAGGAGAAATCTATGAGCTGATCTTAAAACCAATATCATCTTACCACACCATGAGATTGCACGATCTACGTGATCTAACTCGAAAGCTTGAGAGATGGTCGGGAAAACTTTTTTTCAGTTGAAAGTCTTCGAAAAACGTCAACAGATACAGAGAATATTCATTTATCATGCAATGTTCATTGATGACGTTGCACTTATAACATTATTCGTACTTATCGTTATCAGAATTCTTGTCGAAGATGATATCTGGAGATTTTGAATGTTCTGCGTCGACTATCTGAATCTGTGTCTGTATCTACTTCGAGGCTCGTACATACAATCTTCAACTCAAATCATACGAGATCATCGAGTCAAGTTTTGACTATTCAATAATCAGAAGTGATGGTTCTTTTTGGTAAATTTTATCGAGATTTCTAGTAGTTGTTTGAGTTGTTTGGTTCAATTTTGGATCCATTACACATGTATCGTTTATCTGAAGATGATTGAAGTAGAACATTCAAGTACTTATTGAGTTTGAAACTCGAGAGGCATTTGTCTCACACAAGGAAAAACCGCAGTTCTTGCAGATGAGATTCTAACAGATTCCTCCGCAATACGCTGCTCTCATTAAGTTTTGCACGATGGAAAAATTGGTGTTCGTAATATGTCATTAGGATGGTAATCTACTTTTGAGATCTGTCTTTAATGGTCAGGTCGTTTCTAACGATAACTTGTGTTCGTAATCTCATGCGTGAACCAATCACGAGATAAAATCTAAGCTCGTATTCGATAATCGCTTCCGGCGAAATCAGTAGGCTACGAGTGTGGTCGGATCTAATCAAAAACGGGAATTTTCCGCCTATCTATCATAGAGAAGTATAATATGCGCTGCTATAGGAATTGAGGAGCAAAGCCAATTGGAGGCACGGTGGGAGAGGGGGCTACACATTGGTCGCGCTTCGGGTAAGAGCGATAGAGTAGTCAAAGAACAGAGCAAGCAAAGAGGCAGAGTCAAGGTGTTCGGAGGACAAGGAGGCAAGCAAAAGGGGCGATCGTTGTTTGCGTTGATTATCGCGTGTCCCGCGCAAACTGGGTGGCGGTCGCTCTGGAGGCTATGAAGAGCAACGAGTGCAACAGAGAAAGCGGCCCGCGGCGATGGGAGCAGCGAGAAAGACGGGGCTTGTGTAGTGATAAGAAGCTCGCGCCACGTTGGGAGAGAAAGAGAAGGAGCGCTAGCTCTTCCGCCGCGAGACCGGCTCTTTCGATCGCAGCCAAGCCGCGGCCTTCGCAGTGATAGTGTCGCGCTCCAAGCGAACGTATACGCCTGAAACACTTGTAACATCGTCAGTATGGCATTACATTTGCTCTTGTCCGGGTCAATTAATTCCCCTAGATCGTGGTAACATAACTACAGAGATAGTCGCTTGCATTGGACCAACTGGCATCGTCGCTAATGGATCAAAAGTCGCCGCTTTGTTTTACGGCATCAAAAACACTGGAGTTCCAGTGGAGTTTCTGGGAGAGGATTCTGTGGAGCTGATTGCGTTCACGAATGCAACATGTTATGAGCATATCATCTCAGAGTCATGGATTGTTTTCATGTGCAAATTCATAACATTTGAGTGTAAAATGCCGAAGTTTTGTGCAGTGTCTTAGTGTTGAATAGTTATTCGGGATGAGCGTCATCTTGTGGCGCCACAAACGTAGTGGCAGTTTCCTCAGATCCAATTTCAGATCTGGTAAGTTAAGCATGATTTTTGCCATAGACTCATCAAGCTAAACGTAGTGAGAATGGTCCTCGGAATGGTCAGTTTACCAATTAATGAAAAAATGGATTAGACTCTGATATAAGAGAGTCTTGAGTCTTAAGAGCCTTGATTTTTTGACATCGATGCATCATCAACTTATTTGATCATGTATTTGTTTGTTCTTGCGAAAAAGGTACATCGAATATCCATAGTATTGAAGATTTCTGTAAGTGGCTTTGCTCGCTTTATATCCACACAATCTCGAAAATAATTAATGTTTTTCAGGAAATCTTTCGTGGAAGTAAATAGGATACAAATTATTCAGTTATAGTTGGCTAAATCATGAGGTTTCTCTTAACTTGACTTGCATGTGGTTTGATTTTCTAAATATCATCATTATTATCAATCCGTTGGAATTACCGGAAGGTATTTTTTGTGCACAGGAATGAGATGTTTGAAAGTCAAAGTATTTGTCAGATCCAACAGAGCTTTGTCAAGATAATTCAGCATTGAATGGAAGCATAATGTCACGCAACGTGAGGCTCAAAAATCTAAGGTCATGCATGGAAAGCAGACATTAGCAGAGATCTGACGCGTTATTGGCGCAATACCAACTTGCCTTGTAGCTACGATTGGCTTTTTTAACAAACCATCTCTGATGTCTATCTGTGTCACTTACTGACAAGGAGAGTGTCAGGGCTTGCGGGTCACGGATTTGGCTGAAACTTTGAGAATAGTCTCTTTTTGTTGACAACGTTCAAGAGTTTTGAAAGTACAGCCTCGGACATTAGCATTCCTCATACAGGCACATGTTGAAAAGTGATATATACCGAGATACTTCCAATGCTAGTGTCTTAGGCTGTAGTTTCAAAATTCTTGAGCGTTGGCAAGAGCGGCGTATAAATATATCTTCTTTTGGCGCTAAAAGTATAGACGATTCCAAGAGTTTCAGTCAAATCCATGGCCCGCAAGTCTGACACTCTCCTTGTGAGTGGAAAATGGAGCTTTCGACGAAGAACAGTGAGATCAATATGTGTCTATCAGATGATCCTGCAAGTGGGAACTTTGCTCGGAACTTTGACAGATTCATTCTGAATCATCGTCCAAGACTCCACAACTCTATGATCAAAGTTGTTGAAATATTTTGAAGGGCCATTTTGATTTCTCATAACAGCTGCAAATCCGTAGTTTCTTTGTCCTAAATGTGATTCTAGGTGCTGTTATTCTAAATCGCAATGCTTTCCGTAAATATTTAAGTAGCCTAAGTACTTGCAAATTTATGATTGCAACAAAATTTTCAATCATTCCACAAATTGGGTGCAGTGATCGCACAATTCTTCGGACAGCATTTTTTCCTCGTATAGTTTTATGATTGGTTATTTGTCAATTTGATACTAACAGGAGAAAGATTTTATCTGGAATACTTTGATCACTTCAGATATTATCTTACTTGATTCTACCTTGAGATAAAACAGCAAATCTTCCGATCTTCCTGGCAGAGCAAGAATTGGTAATTCTTTAATATCTTTCATGGCCTAATTGAAATACTCTCACCAAAACAAAGTTCATCTGAGAGCCATCTTTAATGGTTTCTCTCGTTCCTCGGAGATATCTGATGAAGAGCATGAACAAAGAGTCACAGATAACACCACTTGATTCGGATCAGTCAATATAAGTTCTAAGATTTACTGGCTCTGATGAAGATCAAAGAGAAGTTACCTGTCAGAACGGCTAATTTTCACTATCCCAATTGGTATCTGAGTCAAGTCAAACTTTCCTGTCAGACAAGCACAATAAAGTATGCCCATTGCTCCACGCGGAAAATTCTCACGCAGATCGGCGCGAGGGATATGCAAATTTTTGAAACGCCGAAAGCAAAGCATCGATGGCTAGAGACCGAGTTGAGCTGAGTAGGAGCAGAGCTCTCTCATGCACATATGCGAAGGCGAGCCGTGCAGTGCGCGGAAAGCGAATGCGACGCATTTATACCGAGATGCTGCCTTCTCGCTGCGCCTTGCGATCTTATCTGCAGTATTGACATTCCGCGAGAGGGTTACCTATACGATCGATAACGATACCATCGTCTAGACGACGCTATCGTCTGATATTTTGCCTCGCTTCGAAATCTTGTGCGTTTATTTGAGGCTCATCTCTTGCATTCTCATTATATCGGTTGCGATCGCGCTCGCGCAAGTTTTGTGCATATAGCACCTAGTCTCGAGCGAATGGAGGGTGCCGAGGATGAGGTACCCCGAGGTATTTCCATTCGATCAGATAGACTGAGGTGTTTTGTTCAAATGCTGAGAAATATGCGACGGCACTTGGCCTCTCGAGCGAAAGAATTCTCCAGCGTATTTTGAATTCGGAGTTGCAGTTTGGAAGTAAGATCTGATCATGAAGTATCTTTTCTCCGGTCTCATTTGCATCCGCACTGTTGGGTCAACGACATTTATTGCATAACGGTTTGTTAGTTCGTTTCGCGGCGGTTTTTTTCCAAAATGATTGGATGAATCAATAAGTCGTTATTTACGGGAATATGAGAATCGACAAATGAGAATGAGGACATCTTGATCTCTGATATCTCGCAAAAATTAAGGATGTTGGGAGAAAAAGAGCTGAGAAATGGCGAGAAAAAGAATGAAAATGAAGCTTTGCGAGCTTGTGAAATAACCAACAAGCAAATTAACACGTGGGAGGGTCCGATCAGCGAGAAAGATAATTTTTTCAACAAAGAAGATGCTCTGCCTCCTCGTTTGCAAGACTGTTCACGAAGGAAGGCGGGCGAGCGAGCGATGGATCAAAATCGATTTCAGGCCGTTGCAGTTGGCTATCGTTCGACCTTTCCGCTTCATCGTTTAAACGAGGGTATTCCGAGGCCCATCTGCGCCACCGCAGCCTCCCAATTTCTTTACATCCTTCCTCATATCAGACTTTGTATCGCTACTCATGAATCCCACGATGGATCCTTCCGTTGATCTCTCTTCGTCACACGAGCGCCGCGCGAGCGGCTCAGTCTTCCCCTGCCGAACGATCTTGACTTGTCCGTACAATCAGAGGATGGTACAGAAAAGAAATCGGGAAAAGCACAGAGCCGTCCAATTTAACTTTCCAATAGCAACGATGATGGGAAAACTGAAAAACTAGGCAAGCATCGCGAGCTCGGAGCCGAGCGTGAGCGACTCGTCGAGAGCTGTATTCGCGGAGATAAGGATTGACGTTGACGAGGCTCTCGCTTATCCGCAACCCTAGCGAGACAGCGGAGACCACCTCGGGCTAACGATGAGCTCGCGCCTTTGCTTGCATCGTAAGAATAATATGGACGGCACGCCGGCATCACGTACCAATACACCGATATCAGATCTCGATTCGCGGATCTCTCGTTGGGGCTCGCGTACGCTTTCATCTATTTATGCACTCGTGTAATACAGTTGCCCGAGTGTTACAAGTTTTTTAATTTAAAACGCAGCATCCTCGGCTGTCGACGAGTGGCGCTCGAGAGGCTCGAGATAAGCGGGAGACAAGCGCTGCGGATGTATGGCGCGGAGGCATCGCGTCGTAGCTCTCGGTATCTCCATCTGGGCAGCGCGGGGATATTTTTAATATCGAAGATGGCCATGAGCCGATCCTTTTGGGGTCCTGGGCTCGCGGGAGACGCGCGCGAGCCGTCTATCTTTGCGGGAAAATGAACGAGCTCGAGAGATAGGCGCTCTCAGAGTCTGTGTATATGGTACACATGCCCTGACGCTCGCAGACCGGATGGCTGCCCAGATATAAGGAGCTTATAAGGAGCTCAGATCTTATATAAAATACGCGGCCAGGTCGCGGGCTGCGTATAATGCGCGTGAGGCTTGCTCTGTCGGGCAGCTGCTGTGGGATGGAAGAGGCGCTGATCGCATCTACTCATATCTGCTCGAATCTGAAATTAGAGAGGCCTCTGTGAATCTGGCTTATCAGACGTCAAGCTACCCGGGAGCATTGGCATCTAAATGTCTGGGATGTCAGGCCTAACAACGCGGCATTTGTCGGGGAGGAGGTACCTCGAGATTTTGGGGTTGACATTGATCTCCTCGTTTGGAGATATCGCGGCTCCAAGGGTTTTTTGATAATTCTTTCCTCCCACTACCTAGATGGCCAAACAGACACCGTAAAAATTGAATTTTATTCACGCACATTCACCTAATCATTATGTGTCATTTTAAGAGAGGGGGGCGGGGGGTGCTTCTCTGCATGCACAAATTGCGTAATGGCTCGATTTTGATAGATTTTTAAAACTTCCTGTCTTGCGTGGCTTGAATTTTCAAGATGTCTCACTCCTCGCCTCACTCTCACTGCCTGTGTACAGTGTAAATTCCTAGTCACCTTTTTCCTCCATTTGTCCGAGTTCCTCATCCTCTGAATTAGTGAAAAAGTAGTTAGACAGGGTTCCACTGAATTTTTGAGTAGATTTTTACCAAATTGGGATCAAATTAACTGGCTCGAATCTGACTTGCTTCAAGTGAAATCCCATTTAATGGATCAAGTGTGCATACGGGGACTTACTTATTCGCGGGACGTGATCCCAAAAATCCCTTGAATACGCAATCCGCGAGTATACTAAAAGCATTCGTCAAGTACGGAAATCAGGGATACGCATTTCAGACTTTGTGTACTTATCAATCATTCGTCTCAGTTTCATGTGAAGAACCATGTTCCCAGTTTCACACAATTATGGCGCCAAGTCAGATTTTCTGAGACAATCGAGTAATGTTTCAATGCTAAATCAACGGCTGTATCTATGTGACCGATTGTTTCTGAGACCGCTTTTACAAATGGTCCTCAAGAAATCCAACATGTATTCCGATCTTCTCATACAAATCGAGCACTCTTTCATCTCTTCTGAGACCAGAACTCTTGGATAATAAAGAACATTCTAACGGACCAGGTGCCATAATTTGCAAAAAAAATTTTGTCCAACCGGATTCGTTGATATTTATTCTGGAAATAGCTGTGACTCGAATATGGTCAGATTTTGTTTGATAAAGCAAGGTATAGTTGCTCATTCTGTTCGATGGAAAATCAAAAGAACTAATTCGTTTCCTAACGATCAGCTTGGACCGCGAACACGGCGAGTTTTGTCTGGGAATACTGTGAAACGGATTTTATATGTCGATTCACGAATAAGAGTAATCTGCGAACGAGAAGGTTCGCCTTGTATTACCAAATTTCCTTGCAAGTCCGATGCCATCAATCAGAGTCGTTTTCGAGAAGTCCGTCAATGAATCTCTGAACAGGCAATAGCGGTGCACTTGCATGCAGTCTACAAAATCGAGAGTACGGGAGGCGCGGACGGAGGCTGGGGCAGCGACGACGTTGGCGGCGGAGCAGCCTCGTGCTCAGGGCGCGTATCGCGCATCTAGAGCCAACAACAATTAGCCTCTGGGTCAGAGTTCGATACGGAGAGATCTCGCTCGAGCTGCGCGCCGCGAGGGGATGGGAGGGGAGGCAGGCTACCCCGGCCGATGCTCGGGGGGCGGAGGCGCGGCCCTCGAGATACCCGCCCGAGAGTAAACAAATCATAAGGGCCGAGGAGGCCTGGGCAGAGGGCAGACAGCGACGAGAGCGCCGATCTCGGCGGCGCATCGCTTCGCTCGGCGATCAACGGCGCAGCCCGACTGGTGCTGCTCTCGCCCCGCGTATCTCCCCGAGCGCCTCCGCAACGGTCGCCGCACTCATCGACGCGCGGGGCATCCGTGACCCCGAAGGCCATCCTCGCCAGCTCGGCGAGCGCAGCGTGTATCGCGCGAGAATCTCGATTTCGCGAGCCTCCCACGCGATGCGTGATCTCGGGCCCCAGTCGGACTAACCCTGCTGCTGGCCCCTCGCCCGATCGCATCTTCTTTCCCCCTCTGAGAGAAAGAGAGAGCTGCTCTGCCTTTCCCCGCTGATTCTTGCTCCCTGCCAGTTCCCTCCGACGATATCTTCCTCTCTTTCGAGATTTGTACATTTATGTACATC
Source organism: Eretmocerus eremicus (assembly GCA_030522705.1). Taxonomy (NCBI): domain Eukaryota; kingdom Metazoa; phylum Arthropoda; class Insecta; order Hymenoptera; family Aphelinidae; genus Eretmocerus; species Eretmocerus eremicus. The sequence continues at coordinate 6,697 of JAPYYZ010002404.1, read as the reverse complement.
GCTCTATCTTTATAGTCGCATCTGCAAACCTCGGTATCTTATCAGGTTCAACGCCGACGAGCTCTTACCTTGAGAAAGGTTTGAAATTGCTTTAGGGTTAGACCCGAACAGCGTGGCTATCCGATCGTAAACCGAAGAATTGGTTGATTAGGTCTTGAGATGAGTCAAGAAACAATAGAGTATGGCACCAATAGGCTTTTGAAAGTTGTGTAAACTCGAGCTGGTACCCGAGCGGTAAGTGAAAATCTCGCATTAGGGTTCTGCGCAGATTAGTTCGTAAAGTTTCTTCGCAAGCTCTGGATCTCGATGGTCCCATCTTTACTGTTTCTAATCTGTAAGGCATGTTGATACAACTTTTCACGCAGACCTGGAGCACACCTCAAATTTCTATCCCACCGCAGATAATGAAAGGGCTAAGCGAGAAAAACGCACTTTCAACTTGTTATCTCCCACTCGAAGGACCCGAAACACGGAACTCTTTTGGCGCAGCAATAATCCATCGTAAGACGGCTTACTTGAGAGAATCGAAAATCACTCTCCTTCGATAACCCAGACCGTAAAGATCGGTTCAAGATGCGACCCCGCAGTTGTCAGCAAAGTCTCTCGGTGATGTTTCGAGACAGGTGAGCGCAGTGCAGACGAGCGAGCAGTCAGGAGGCAGGTCGCGAAGGACGGAAGAAGGATGGAGGCCCGAGTGCGATTAACACTTTGTTTGTATAGGGGAGTGTATAATAACAGGTTGGCCCGCCGGGGCGTAGGCGCATGCACAATCTGCTCTGGCTCTCGTTCGCGGCTTCTCGGTTCTCTCCTCCCTTCCCTCGCATCGCGGCTCGTCAGGATATCTGAGCGGGGGCATCGCTGCGGAGCGGCTCGTCTCGCTCGCAGGCCGAGATGCCACGCGAGTATCCTGCTTTGTATCAAAATCGCCCTGCGTGGCATGGCTGCGCGGAAAGAAGTTGAGGCGCGCAATCGCGCGATCCGAGGCATTAATTCAAATGTGGCCGCGTTCCGCGCGCATCCAATCGAATAGTGCGCGCTCGCGTCTCTATCCAATTGGCTCTCGGCAAGAATCAATCTTGCGCCGACGACTGCATCTAATCCTCGCATCGCGTTGCATATACTACTGTAGCTGCTCTCGAGATGAATCGAGACGAAGGGACGCTCTGGGCTCGTTGCGAGTGCGAGTCCGGAGCGCCTCTCATCGCTGACCTGCTGCTGCCCTTTTTTCGCTCGAACGCGGCCCGGCGCGCGGATCATCGACGAGGCCGATCTTTGGGCGGCCCGGGGCCTGCCCTCCCCTACACATGTACCCGCTCCGGCAGTCGATCCGCGCCCGATACACTTTGCTCCGGAGCCTGCCGGAGCCCGCCGAGAGAGAGTAAACGAGCTCTCCGCATCAATGACGTGCCCTCCTCTCTCTCTCTCTCTCTCTCTTTCTGCCGTCGTGATTTTGATGCGCGATAAGGGCAGCCGGATGAGCCGTGAAAAGTTGCCGTTACGAGGAGAGAGAAAGAGAGGAAGAGGAGGCCGGCTCCGCTCCTGACCCTCGCGTTCCCTCTGCTCCCTCCTCGATCTGCTGCATCGATCGCTGCCTCGATCCTTGTTTGTTCGCTCGGACTATATCGCCGGCTCTGCACGTGAAAAAATAATCGCCAATTAATCGTTTACCTCGTAACTGCTCATTTCCTCCTCGCTCACTCCGCCGCCCGGGCCGCTGCTCTCCGGCTTATCGCCCGCGACTGATCTCGCTCGGTGAATTAATTCCTCGACATCGGTTGGATCAACTGTAGTCACGCTCGTCCACGATGTCGCGCGCGTGTCGCATTTTTTGAGCAGATCTGTTGCTAGAGCTTCGGGTCGCATCTACATTTTAGATTTAGATTTGTAAGGGCATGGTTCAGAGTATCCTTGTCTCAGAACACATGTTTAGAAAGGGAGCATCACTGGCGAATGATTGCCGAAATTCGAAAATTGCTCATTGTAGACTCAGCCAACTTGCGAGCCCTTTACGGGGAACTTGAATTCGCCCTTGAAGTATTTAGACGTAGATCGAACATTCGAATAGAAGATCAAATTCTTTTTTCAAATGAGTTCTAGTTGGATGTCTCGAAGAGCGGGGAAAGGGGCTGATGAGTTTAAGAACACTGTTTTGGAAACAACAGTCTCTTTCTTATAAACATGTCCTCAGGCGTAATCACCAACTAAAGTTGAAGAAAACAAGCGACAACCGGGAAAATTATTTCAGCGAGTTCAAGTACGCCAGGTACACTGTTATACATTCTTCAGTCCATGTCGGGGCCGTGCAAAAACTACGTAGGTGGCTAGGGGTCAAGGGTGGGAGCCAAAATTACGTAGACCGTTGACTACTAGATTTAGAGAAATCATTGGACAATCCTACCGGTGCTTTTCGTGTTCGATTGTTCTGCAGACGCGGTTGACTTCGAACAGGCTTGCCTAGGCGCTTTTTGAGACTTGGTGGGTGATATGATCGAATAAGAACCTCACGGAAATCTCAAAAGAAACTATGAGCTTTTTTGGGTAAAGGGGGGAAGGGCATTTAGACCGAAAAGCTGCAGTGAGCTGCGGGGTGGGGATCAAAGGCACAACCTTGGTCGATACATAGTTTATGCACAGCCCTTTAGAACAAATATTGAATTCAGTGCGGATACCATGAACGACGCGCAAGTGGAAAATCACGCCCGTGATCATCCCCATACCGCAGGTTCTAGTGGTTACGCGAGCGCGAGGCTCGTTATCCGAGTATACGCGGACTCGCGCTCGCTCACGCGGCTATAGCGGTAAAGAAATCCATCGTAATCGGAAAACTGGCTGGCAAACGGCTCCGATACCGCGCAGGGTCGGCATCGCGGGGAGAGCGAGCCGCAGCCAGTGGTGGTCGCGGAGCGCTCGAGACCGCGTGCGCTTTGCGATAAGCCCGCCGAGCGAGAAGCGCGCTCCCTCCGCCGCCGCAGAGAGAAAGCCTTTTCACCAGAGCCCAGAGCAGAGCACTCCACCAATGACGGCCCTCCTCCTCTTCCCGCTGTATATTCCTCCTCCCGTCCTCCCTTTTTCCCTTCCTCCGCGTATACTGCTGCGGAGCAGAGCCAGCCTTCTTCCGAGCGCGTGTATCGAGACAGATATGGAGCGCGCGCTCGCTGCTGGCTTTTTCGCCTGCGCCCCGATGAATTCCACACATCCTCGCTGCATAGCGGTCTCCGCGGTGGAAAGCGTCCGCACAGTCGGGAGAGATCGCGGCTCGCCGATACGATAATCGTCGCTTTTCCTATTCATGCGAGCGCCAAATACGGACGGAGCGAGCGACGCGTATATGGCTGCCGATCCACCGCAATCGATTTCATCATGCCGTAGCGCATCGTGCAGACCAGGCGAGCCGATCCTCGCTCACCTGCGCAACACAAATTGCGAATTATGCATTACCCGATCGACGATTGCGTCGATTCATCTCCACATCTGTATTCACTTTCCAATTCCCAACGAAAGTGCTATCTGCGTATCGCGCTCTTTCTTCATCTCCAAAGCCACTGTACCTTCATTTCAGTTCTGGCGCTTGAAAAAAAAAATCTACTTGGATATCTGTACTTGCAAGCTAATCGATCTCTCGCCTCAGGTGCACATCATAGGCACAAGCTTGGTCTTGATTGACTACAACCTGTTAGTCTCCATCAGCAACCTGGTTTTGAAGAATCTTGAATGCAGTCAACAGTTTTCTCATTAACGAAGATCTGAATCCTGAAGAAATACTGGGGGAAAACGCAGATAGACGCTCGATTAGGATTTTTCGGGGACTGCCTGATCAATACTTACAATAGGTGTACCTGCTTGTGCTATATAAATGAGAAGTTATATCTCTTGTCACGGTCTATTGTGGAATTACTCATAATGTTCCGTTATACGACATAAGTCAAGAGATCCTTGAATTCTCCAACTTGTTGGAATTAATCAGTTCGGATTCTCTAGTGGTCAACATTTTTTTCATCACGCGGGCTCGGAATGTGCCCAATAGCGCCACGGCGTAGGCTTGCGCAAAGTTGCATATTGCGAATCATGCCAGCCCTTGGCAACGTTGCGCAATGAAGAATATCGTAACGTTGCTATGGGAGATTCCTCACCCCTTGTGATAAAAAGTAGAGTGTGCAACGCGTGAGGTTAAGTTGCCGATGAGGCACTCGGGCTTCGCCCTCGTGCGCAATCGGCAACTATTCCTCACTCGTTACACAATGTACTATTTCTCCATTTAGTGTTATCTTGATAACTCCGATAATTTTAATACTGATTGTGAGCCTGAAATAGTCGAATTACATCGTATGCGCAGAAACTTGTTGCAAGATACACATACAACTAAACGTAAAATGTTTGGTTCGTGAAAATATGAAACAGCATCTGAAGACAACAGTTTGGATTAAAATAATGAACGAGGATCGAGCACGGATTCGAAGAACCGATACCGTCCATCGTCGATAGCTATGTTGAGTCAATCATGATCGACTGGGAATAACAAGAACGAGGATTTCTGAAATGCGAAAAAAGGCCATCTTGATGCATTATTTAGAGACGTTTGGTGTTATTCAAGGAACGACAGTTGGTGAATCTTTATCTGGGTCTCTTTTTTGAATCTGACCCTCTTGCTCCCCGGCATCCATGTAAAAAAGTCAATACCATCTGACCAGCATATCACGGAGAAATCGTTTGTCGATCTCGCATTTTTTTTTGTTTATAAAGAACACTCGAGCCTAGGGCTTGTTTTGATTGAAGGCATCGATCGTCGCTGGATATCTCTGAAAATGTGAAAATCCTTACCTTGTGTCTTTGCGTCCTCAAGATGCTTGATTCAGACCACCTGATTGAACTATCGCGTCCGGTTGTAACGGACGGTCGTCGAGAGCCCATAATCCGTGTCAATTTCAATTCAATTGGGTTTCGTTATCACCAATATCGATGTGAACTTCGAGTGTGGGTAAAAGACGCCCTCTGGTGTCCTCAAACCCGAATCTCGCGTGGCGCTGTAATTCCCTATCACGTTCGTGCGCCCTTCTCCTCTCCTCTCTTCCCCTCTCCTCCCCCCCTCTCTGGCGCGTGTGCGGTTGGCATTTGCAAGCGCAGGGGGTAACGACTGCTCGTTATTAATCGGTCCGCGGCTGGGGCGGAGATACGCGCCGCTCCGCCGCGCTACCCCTTTGGCAGATACACCCCTGCAGCAGCGGTGTGGGCCATCTCCACCACTGCCTCCGCCACTGGCGGGACGTATCTACGCGCCCGTTTCCGTATCGGCCCGAAGATACCGGGCAAATCGGCAAATGCATGCAGTGCCATAGTGTATAGCGCGAGCCGAGAGAGGTGATTTATTATTTTTATCTGTGCCGCCGCTCGGCAGATCGCGAGTCCAACGAACCAAGAGGTTCCAATCGTCTTTCTCGTGCAGACGAGAGCTCGCTTTGATTTTACAAGGCCCTCGAGATCAACGCACAACGATGTCTAGCTGCATCGAGTTGCTTGAGAATGAAAATCTCTCACGACTGCAGGTCATTTCTTAGGTAACGTGAGTGGCCAAACTGATCGCATTGCTGATCGTCCTCGAGCCAATGTCAAAATGATCGCCTCGATGCGATGAGAGATTATCTCGAAAATTAAGTCATTCACGAGATAACTCTCATCTTCTCTGGCAATTTTATCATCTATCGGGTGTCATTTGATCGATTACTCAAAATTTTACGATTACCTATCTGTTTGATCGCTTCTTGAACATTTCATCGATGATAATTGCGTTTAATCAGTGTATCTTGTTACATCTGTGATTGAATCTCAATGATATAAGAATTTTACCGATCATCCATCGCCGATCTCGCAGATAAAAAATGGATTACGCGATACTCCTCCTTATATCTCATCGGTGTATAAATATTTTCAATGTTTCGTATGCTGATCCAATCAGGTCAAGTTGCACTATCTATACGCTCTGATGAGGAGACAGCTCAATTCATATTATGTAATCGACTCCAATAGCTTAAAATATCGCCAGAGTTTGAGAATCGTCTGGTGACGTGGCTATATTTGGAAGTTACTCGATGGTTGACTCAGTGGCTACACAGCAGAACCGAGAGGGACATATCTTGAAACTAACGACTCGATGAAATGCTCGTTTGCATCGGCCACAATGTCGTTTGAAGAAAGATAATGCGGGATGTATAATAGCACTCCGCTCTACTGGATCTTCATCGTTGATTGCTAAGAAATTACCCGGTAAAATATGACCTTTTGACTGCTGCACTCTCGCGTGGAGCCTCAAATGCGGAGATTGCCGATGAGTTATTTCAAGTAAAATAAAACGAGATATCTCGTGACGAAGAGATCTCGCGATAAAATGTTTCTACTTCATCGTTAAATAATGAACTGCTCTTCCCGAGGGACTTTGAAATGTTTCTTTCGTCTTACAAGTAGAGGGTCAACCTTGCGGATCACGGATCTGGCCAGAACTTTGGAAATGGACCTGTTTCGATGAGAAATGAAGATTGTATCTCAGAGGATTTAGTCCCATAGACCTTCTGTTCGGAGGTACAGCTATGGACATTAACATTGCCAGTATAGCTATACGCATGACCTTTCAACATATATGGGCATATATGGGCAATGCTAATGTTTACAGCTGTATCTCGGAATATATGGTCTTTTTTTTTTTTTT
>JAPYYZ010002402.1:0-13184 GCA_030522705.1 Eretmocerus eremicus | reverse complement strand
ATGATTAAAAAATCGTAGTCGAAAAATCGCACACAAGACGAGAATTTCATGCTAGAGCGTGAAATCAGCGTTGGCCACAACTTTCCGCACGGGATGCATGAAATAGGATAAGCAACTTGTGTGAAAAGTTTCCGCACTCGTGGCCGGAACCGCGCCAGGAAGTTACATTATCGCACTTTTCCCGGCCACTCGTGCGGGAATCGTCCTTTTCACACTTGTTCCTTAATGTACTATTAAATGCTGACAGAGGAGTATCACAGTTTCATCATATGAAAATTCTTAAAAATACGATAGTCGCGGGATCAAAAAATCGAGTCAATATATTTACGATATGGAAAGCCAAGAATTCACTCAGCTTTCGATTTGATGATTTACTGTAAGTCCTCAAAATTCCGAGAGCATTGGCCAGACCGTTCAAGAGTTATGGTAAACATTAGGAAACGACATTTATTAACAGACTCAAACATATACGAGAGAAACCCTGGAAAGAAAGCTATGGTGTCATTTTATGAAGGGTCGTGGGTGAAATGTGTGACGTACAGTCGATAGATCCTTGCGAGAGGGACAAAAAAATATTTGTTTCATATGGCTCAGAGGTATACTGGAGGAAAGAACCAGAATAGAAACGTCGATTGAGCAAGAATTTCGTTTGCACAGATTGCTAAATTAGTGTTTGAATCCCATTCTCCTCTTTGAGTGTACCTCTCAGCCATATGAAACAAAGCTCTTCTTGTTCCTCTCGCCAAGACCTGTCGACTGTGCGTCACACATTTTACCAAAGACCCTTCATCAGGTTACCAAATAAGCTTTCTTTCTAGTTTTCAGTGCATGTTTGTCTGAGTATCATTTTCTTCGTTCACGGAAACTTCTGAACGGTACGGCATACCATCTTCAAATTTTGAGGACTTACATGAAACGATCAAATTGAGCGCTGGGCCCATTATGAGCTCTAAATATCGGATACGTCATCACTCCTGATTTTTCAATCACGCAAGTATGGTATTTTCATGTATACGTAGTGTGATGTTTCTTAGCCATCAGGATTGAAAAATACGAAGAAGATGATTATGACGTATTTTGATATTTTGAATCGATTGGTTGATACACATTCTTGAATTAATGGATTGGAGAGAAAATTGCAGAAGTTATATGAATTAATTGATTAATTATATTATTGATTGAAAAATATTGAGGGGTTCAATGAAAAATGTGTGTATCAACCGATCGATTCATCATATAGAAATGAACAGTCATTCTATTCTTCGTATTTTTGGATACTGATGGAGAAGGAATATCATACTTTTGTGATGAGAAAAAATCGGAAATATGACACTCGCGTGATTAAAACGGCAAAAATCAAAATGTACTCGACATAAAAGGTCCAAACTGAAGTCAAATCTCAGTTTAATGATTCTCTATGACTCCTCAAAATTTTAAGAGGATCGACCGTACCGTTCAAAAGTTATTGTGGACGATGGAAAACAACACACACACAGACACGGAAGAAAAACCTGAAAGAATGCTATGGCGTAATTTCATGGAAGCCAGTGGGTAAAATGTGTGACGTACAGTCTGAAGATCTTGGCGAGAGAAACAAGAAGAGCTTCGTTTTATATAGCTAAGAGGTGTAATTGAGGAGAAAAATGGATTTGAACCATCAGATGAGCAAGAACTTCGTTGTCATGAATACAAAGCTTTCTCTTTGAGAAAGCAAAATAACTCACCTCGAGTTACCACGAAAAATGAAAAGTAGAGATTCCTTCATCCAAGCCGGGTGCACGCAATCTTCGTGATTTCCGGGACCACATCGGGCTGCTCACCGATCTTTGAACGATAATAGGGGAGACCGCGTCGTGGTGAGCGTAAAGACGGGCCCACGGATGCATGGCTAAAACGTGAATGGATCTCACGCGATAGTTTACGGGTTGGTATGATAACCAATTTTCGTTTAATCGCCTTCAAATCAAATGTCTGACTCCACTTATCTTTCGAGCCTCGTCCTGTAGAGACGTGTTCAATCGCCCTAATTGATTTGTTGTTCAATTTTATTTTGAATTTGAGTTGAACAAAGAAAAGTTATTCACTCTAAAAAGTCATATCAAAAGTATTTTCCGGGATTGAATTTATTGGCCACTTTGACGAACAAGAGACATGGATCCGATATCAAAGGCTCACGCGCAAGGATTAGTTCGCCCGACGATGATTCTGGATCCTGGACTGCATCGTAAGTGTGTGGAGGTATTCAATAGTATTGTGAGGAATCTTGAAATCGTCCCGATCAGTAGAATCTAAGAGTTGGCTAGTTCAAAATAAAATCGTCATCCTCAATCGGGCTAATCGTGCGAATTAGGCACTCTATGCATCGCACAAGAGACTCACCAACACAAGTAGCATCGGCACAATCATAAACCACATTGACACAGTGATGCTACATTTGTGTGCGTGATGTGCGCTGAAACCTGACAAGATTTCGTACGTACACGAGTACCCCGTTGCGAATTAGCGGTTCAGCCGAAGGATGACTCCGTCATCAAAAGTTCGAGCCATGTACGTACAATCCAGTTGCGCACAAACTTTTTCCTGTAGTTATGGATTGGCTTCGTTGAAAGAGGTGGAATGACCAAGTTGCGATGATAACTAAGCAGAATATGTTCCAGTGGGTTGAGAATCTACCAAATTCTACGTGTATAGCAGCATTTACTCTTAAGCGAAGAGTTTCTCCCTGATGAACAGAGTTACACCTTAAGACTACATGTGAATCTTCTTCCGTGCCCTTTCTCTGACGTTCTTCCGAATACTGTTCTGATCGATGAATAGGCTGAGAAGCACTGCCGATCCCACACGAGGGTTAAAAACGGATGAAACGGGCTTCCACATTTTGCACGGACATCAACGGCAAATCCAGTTAGATTCGCTGGGAAGTTATAGGTATCCGAGTTTCTCTTCAGGAATCATACGAACAGGAGTCAACCTCCGATTGCATCAGACAGCAAGAAGAACGTATGCCTCCAGACCGTACTTGTTCATTTTAAAAAATGGGATATCAAAGCACTAACCTGATGTTATTGTTATCACGGTATCATCTGGATGGAATGCAGCTAACTTCCATCGAGATTCGATGACTAGAAATTCTTTCTTCACATCAGCCAATTGCATTATTCCCATCTTTCTCTCTATCGAGTATCTCTTCAATTCTTTTTCGAGCTGAACAGATGTTTGCACATCCTTTTGTTCCTCGGTCTGTTCTTTGATAGGTATCACAATCCAATCAAATTTCTCGTCGACAAGATTCAAAACATTCATAGATGCCAGGTAACATTGAATCATCCTCGCTGTGATGAAGGGAGACGGGGGTTCTCTATGGAGCCGCATGACTTGCTCATACATTATGGTGGCCGCTGGGGAAAGAAGTTATCATATATGAAGCTCAAAAAAACGTGTCGAGGTTGATGGATGGGATCTGATTACCTTTCCTTACGTTTCCTTTACTTAAGTGAAGACTGTACAGGAAATCGTAATACTTATTCTGGGTCATATCTACGCTACGGGCTTTTGCCTCTAGTATCCTCTCTAGATCTTGATACATCTCCATGTAAGGGAATGAAATCAGTTCGCATAACTTATGTTGATCAAATAGAGTACCAACTAGTTGTCTCAAACAATCAGTCCGCCGAGCGGGATCGGGATTTGTGTTGAGACAGTTATAGGCTTCAGAATAGTGTTGCAATTTTAGGTGTTGCTCAAATATGATGGAATGGAATGTGGCAAGAGTTTGTTCATTTCTATCTGCTACTGAAAGGGCTGTTGAAGCAACTTCAATCACACAATCGTAGGCATTATACTGTAGAAAGATTTCCACTATCCTTAGGAAATAGTCCATCACAGGAGAACCGCATAACTGGAGTCGATGGGAGAGGTGAGTATCAAATCCGCTGTAGGAAGCGATCTTGAGAAGCTGATCACAAGCTTTGTGAGATTCTCCCATCTCTAAGAAGCCTATGGCTGAGATAAATCTTCTCGGTATGCTGTTCCATTCACACCAAGCATTTAATAACCGAACATACTGCTGCATAGGTAAGAAATGATGATTTAAGATGAGCCAATCAGCGAATACAAAACTCTCAGATATCGGCCAGCTGAAAATTTGGATAAAACATATGTCAAGTTTGAAAGGTGTTAGTACAGTAAACTTCCCTCCTAGCGGACAGTCACGGTTACACAGAAACTATGTCTTGTCAAAAGGCGTTTGCATCCAGAGGTGAGATCAGAAAATACGAGTTTGTCGAGGAGGAACCGTTGATGAATTCGGAGAGCATGGTAGTGACTATGATTCTTATCATAATTCATCATTTGTATTCAGAATTGGTTGATTCTACGTGTACCATTACATTTTTGATGGAAATTGCGTTTTTTGCATTAAAGTATATGACATCCTCATTGAAATTGATACTATAACTATTACATCTCTATTAAAAACCTATCAAGTCCGATGACTATCTATCATCGTGATGGACCATCAATGAATCAAATAAATCGATTGGAGAGGTTCATCAGTGACTAGTATGAGTCAATGATGGGTATTACCAAGTGATTCATTTGAATCATCCATCGTCTAAGCCATTGCTTTCGATATCCGTCACATCATCTGTCACGCAAATATGGGAATTTTGCTGGAACTTTTCACCCTCGCCGAAAAAAATTTCAAAATAGAGAAGATAGCACAGTGGTGACCGTTTGCCAACATATTCATATGGTATGGGAGGATGCAAAACCACATTCATCAGTCATGAGCGATTCTACAGAACTTTTGACACTCGAAGTCTTGGAAGAAATCTTTTTTCTCTCAACGCAGACGTCTAAAACCAATTTTCCTATATTCTAATACCTTCAAAACGTATGGAGAAGTATGGGCCAATTTCGGTGACATCTCATTTTTTTGATGCACAAGAATCAAAAATCCATACTCCATACGACTCGAAAAACTATAAAATACACTCTGAACCTCTCGCACGATACAGATAATCTTGTCTCCGACTGCCGATGGTATTTTCCAGCTATTATAGCTATATATCCGACATTTCAATACACCATTGATTGATTTTGGCTAGGAGGAATAGTGAAAAGCCAAGATTTTACGGGGTTCCTATAGATTTTCTCAATCCGGATTCTAAGAGTTTTCCAGGATTTCCAGGAAGAGGTACGGGAAATTTACAAGATTTTTCGGCTAACCAAAGTAATTCACTTGAACATTGACTGATCAATTCTTATTGAAGGAGAGACTCGAATCGCCCAATTGAGCTACATAAATGAAGTCATGATATAAATTTTTTTGTAAACGAATAATCTCACCACAGACGAAACATAAGATACGCTGCTAGACGAGATTAGCAAAATGATTTCTCAAATCGTTGTTATACATAATGATAAATTTTTTTGTAAACGAATAATCTCACCACAGACGAAACATAAAACACGCTGCTAGAAGAGATTAGCAAAATGCTTTCTCAAATCGATGTCATACATCATCCATGTTGTCGAAAATGGAAATGATGTGATCAAAACTCGATTTTATCTGTAAATGGGACAGTTTATACCAAAACTATTAGGAAACAAATTCAATCGTTCGCTCAATAAGTCCTAACTAAAAATAATATGACATTTTCCTATTCCAGTATACATCTCAGCCGTATGGAACGGAGCGGTTTTTGTTCCTTATAGCCAAAATGCGTGAAATAGATATACTTTAAACGTTTCACTAACGATGGTTCATGAAATTCCCCTATATGATTCATTCATGGGTGGAAGCGAAACGCTTGGAGAACTGATGTTCTAATGACAATTTTCTATTTCAGTATGGATCTCTTTAGTCTGATTAGGAGTGGGGACAAAATTTTTGACGCATTATTGTTCCAATGCGATTTTCCTCTCTCAGTATACTTCTTCGCCCCATAGCTATTCTTGATCCTCTTGACAATATCAATCGACTGTACAACACATATTTAACCAACGACATTTCATGAATTTACCAAATACGGTTAATTTATAAATACGCACGAGGTTTTTGAAAAATTGTTGTTTCAATCCCATTTTCCTCTTGCAGTGTACCTCTCAGCCGTATAATACAAGGGTATCCTTAACCCTCTCAACAAAATCTATCAATTGTACGTAACACATTTTACCAATAACCTTTCGTAAATTCCCCATTTACGGTTTATTCATGAGTGCGGACGAAATTTGGGAGAACTGTTCTTTCAATCCGATTTTTCTCTTCGGGAATGACTCTCAGCTTTATGAAACGAAGCCTTTCTTATTCTTCTTTCCAAGATTTATGGACTGTATGTGACACACTTTAGCAAGAACCCTCCATCAATTCACACCATCTTTCACATCGCGTATATTTTGGCTTGTGATTTTCTAATTACGCAAGTATCGTCTTATGCAGAATTTTTGTATCATGAAAGTGCACTTACTACCCATCATCCAAGAATACGAAAAAGTATATGACGCCATTCTTCCATATTTCGAATCAATTCGTTGATACGGACTTTTCGTCCAATGAATTTGAGGAAAAATCCAAAAGTTATACGAACTTTTTGTTGAAAAAAAATTCAAGGGGTTAAATAAAGAATCCGTATCAACCAGTCGACTTAGAACATAGAGATTGACAGTAATTGTCTTTTTGGTATTTTTGAAAGCTGATACAGCAGAAGTATCACACTTTCATCATATGAAAATTCTTAAGAATACGATACACGCGGGATCAAAATATCATCGTCAAAATATATGCAAGATAGGAGGCTCAGAATTGACTCAGCTTTCGATTCATTGGTTCTTTGTAAGTCCTCAAAATTTGACCAGCATCGGCCGGACCGTTTAGGAGTTATCGTGAACAATAGAAAACGACGTATCCAAGCAGGCTCATACAGTCACGGGGGAAAGGCTGGAAAGAAAGCTATGGTGTAATTTTATGAGACTCATGGGTAGAATGTGTGACGTACAATCGATGAATCTTGGCGGGAGGAACAAAATGAGATTTGTTTCATATGGCTAAGAAGTATACTGGAGGAGGAAACTGAGATAGGAACGTTGATTGAGCAACAATTTTGTTTGCACAGATTGTTGAATTAGTGTTTGAATCCCATTTTCCTCTTCGAGTATACCTCTCAGCCATATGAAACAAAACTCTTCTTGTTCCTCTTGCCAAAACCTATCGACTGTACGTCGCACATTTTACCAATGACTCTTCATCAGGTTAGCACATAAGCTTTCTTTCTAGTTTCAGTGCATGTTTGTCTGAGTATCGTTTTTTTCGTTCACAGAAACTCCTCAACGGTACGGTCGATCCTCTTGAAATTCTGAGGACTTACATAGAACGATCAAATTGAGAGCTGGGCCCATTGTGAGCTCTAAATATCGGATACGTCATCACTTCTGATTTTTCAATCACGCAAGTATGGTATTTTTATGTATACGTAGTGTGATGTTTCTTAGCCATCAGGATTGAAAAATACGAAGAGGATGATTATGACATATCTTGATATTATGAATCGATTGGTAGATACACATTTTTCATTCAATGAATTGGAAAGAAAATTGCAAAAATTATATGAATTTAATGATTGATTCTATTATTAGTTGAAAAAATATTACGGGGTTAAATGAAAAATCTGTAACTACCAATCGACTCAAACCATGAAAATGAACTGTCATAATCTTCTTCGTGTTTCTGAATACTGATAGAGAAAGAATATCCCACTCTTGTCATTCGGAAATCATTGAAAATATGATACTTCCGTGATTAAGACAGTGAAAATCAACATGTACACGATATAAAAGGCCCAAATCAGAGTGAACTTCCAGTTTGATGATTATCTATAACTCCTTAAATTCCAAGAGAATACGGATAGACACGAAGAAAATATTGGGAAGAATGCTATGGAGTAATTGTATGGAGGGCAGTGGGTGAAATGCGTGACGTGAAGTCAATAGATCTTGGCAGGAGGAACAAAAAAAGCTTTGTTTTATATGGTCGAGAGGTGTGCTGGAAGAAAATAATGCATTTGAAGCATCAATTGAGCGAGAATTTTGTTGTCACGAATACAATGCTTCCTCTTCCACTCGCTATCGCGTGTCAAATAAGATTCAGTTCACGATTAGTTCCCGAGAGCATGTTTGATTTGGAGTGTCAATTCCGTCCCTGTCAATTCCGCCCCTCCTCGGCCCCTTAAATCATGCCTCACTTTCTCCTGAAATTCTTTTTTGGCTTCATAACTCTGTATACTCGTTCTGATACACAAACTCGTCAAAATGGACTCTATCAATCAACCGAAACTTATTCGCGGCTGAAATAACTTTTTGGCTCAAATCAACCCGTGGACGTCGTGGCCCGAAAACCCCCGCTTCCGACGGAACGACTAATACGGGTAATTCGACTGACTTCTTCTCATTTTGCGACAAGTTTTTTTTCGTTTTAAAACGTTGGCCCACATAACTTTGGGAGAATTGGTTTTCTGCAATCAATCCGTTGAACCCCGAATATACGGCGTATCTCCCTTCATTCTGGGTTCACATTTTGTCTCCAAAGAATACTCGAAAAAAATTCGTATTCGACAGTATATAATCGATGGAAAATAGTCCAAATTCTCACAGAATATGTATTCAACATGCCCATTAGATTCGGTTCTGAGGACCTAAAATAGTTCTTCCGAATGAAAATTGATTTTTTCACTCTAGAACGCATTTTAAACCTGAAAACTGCATCGAAAATCGCTAGTGAGCTCCCCAAAATCTTTGAAAGGCTCGTATATGGACTCCGGATTCTGAGATGCTCATCCCAGGGGCAAGTCCGCCTAACTTTGAAAATTCAAGATAGAATTTTTCTTATTTTTGTGCAAGCACATGCGTGAAACTGTGCACGCGTGTTTCACTACATTTGTGGATGTATAATCAACGATTGTTCAACATCTTCGATGAGCACAGTAGCGGGAGAATTATTGAGAACAAAAATTGGCGGCGAGCTCATTTTCAATACTTCATTTATGCTCAATCATCACATGGAAGTTGTAATCAACACAAATAATAATACTCGAAGAGAAATGAGTAGATCAAAGACCAAAACATCACACAACTGGTATGACTCACGCCATAGATCATCTGAGATACGAGAAAAACTTGAGGTAGGACTCTGGTGACTTTGGGTCAAAAATCGATTTTTCTGAAATTGCGACTTCCACGAAGCACGATTCTCTAAACAAAATACTAACATTCCTGAGCTCTATCCTTCTGAACATGTTAAAAATGGTTTCAGGAGCCTTTGACGCAAAATGCGTGTCGTAAACTTTCTTGAAAATATCAAAATTTACGTTTTTTGGGCCAAATTAAAAAAAGTTTACGACGCCCATCTCGCGTCAAAGGCTTCTGAAACCAATTTCAGATTGTTCCGGAGGTCAGAACTTGGAAATGTTAGTATTTTGATGGTAGAACTATGCTATGTGAAGTTTTTGCAAGACCTTTATGTCCAAAAGTCTTCACATTTTGACTCCGCGCTCTGGCTAAAGAGAAATTTCTTGGTTCGAGAACGTACTGGCAGCGAGGAAGCTTCATTTTGCATGAGGCACAGGACACGTAGTTGAGAGATAACCCATCCTCATTAGTTTTGCTCCAGACGAACTGATGAAATTTTCGGGTCCGGAGCAACCGGTACATCTTTCGTCAAAAGTTCGTTCATTTCTTGTATAGGAGCCTCAAAAATAATTGAGATATTGACTTTGAGTTATTCAGAAGGATAACATCAAGCAACCCCCCCCCCCTTCCACAGCCGAAATATCCTCCGAAAACGCTTTTTCTTCTCTTCAAAGACTAGATTCACGAGATATTTCGCACTTCTACGCAATGTCCATACGATTTCGCCTGACGCGTTCCATGATACGTATTCAAATGTCATCTTTCAAGATGCGAGAGTTTTCATCACTCTAAAGCGGATAAAAAGGACTCGGTTCATAGTTGCGTTACTGCATTCTCTCCTCAAATCAGTTACACTATTTCGAAGTGAGACTGATGAGTATGAAACCATTTCAGAGCACACAGTACTTGTGCCGCGAGTTTATGTTTGCACTCTTAAAGATGCACTTTTCTGACGTCGGACTTCTAACAGCTCTCAAACTTTCTACATGGTAGACACGTCATTGGACAGAACGAGTAAATGTTTGTTTCTATGTCAACTATCGGATCCCTCAGAGTATTTTGTCCTTCTATGAATGCAGTAGCGAAGAAAGCGATAAGACTGGAGAGGAAATAATTTTCTGAGAAGGCGCGAGGAAAGGCTGGGAGGGAAATACGGTGTAATTATATGAAGGGTCGTGGGTGTAATGTGTGACGTGCAGTCGATAGATCTTGGCAAGAGAGACAAGAAAAGATTTGTTACATATAGCTAAGAGGCATACTGGAAGAGAAAAAAGGATAGAGACGTCGATTGAGCAAGAATTTTTTTTGCAAAGATTGATGAACGAGTGTTTGAATCCCATTTTCCTGTTCCAGTATACCTCTCAGCCGAATGAAACAAAGTTCGTCTTGTTCCTCTCGCCAAGACCCATCGACTGTATGTTACACACCTTACCAATGATGCTTCACCAGGATACTGCATAAACTTGCTTTATAGTTTCCGGTGCATGTTTGTCTGAGTATCGCTCGAAGTATTGTTTTTATCGTTCACGGAAACTCTTAAACGGTACAGCCGATCCTCTTGAAATTTTGAGGACTTATAAAGATTGATCGAGATAAGAGCTGAGTTTATTTTGAGCCCTGAATATCGGATATATTCTCACTTGTGA
The DNA here is from genome assembly GCA_030522705.1 of Eretmocerus eremicus. Taxonomy (NCBI): domain Eukaryota; kingdom Metazoa; phylum Arthropoda; class Insecta; order Hymenoptera; family Aphelinidae; genus Eretmocerus; species Eretmocerus eremicus. The sequence goes on along the minus strand of JAPYYZ010002402.1, from coordinate 2,355 downwards.
TTCTTTAATCACGCGGGTCTGGTATTTTTTATGTGGAAGAAAGTGATATTTCTCAGCCATGAGGATTGAAAAATACAGAGAAGATGATTATGTTATATTTTGATATCATGAATCGATTGGTTGATAATACACATTTCTCATTTGATGAATTGAAGAGAAGATTCCAGAAATTACATGAATTCATCGATTGATGATTGATTGTGTCGATGTGGATTGAAACAAAACTATCAGACAATTTTTCGATTGAATGTGGGTGATTAGAGATACAGTCAATTGAGTTGAACGGTCATCTAAATTCTCGAAAAAATGACATTTTCAACTGAAAAATCATCGAATAAACTACCATTCCTTTGTGTAGACTTCAATACTGAAATCGACTGACGAAATTACTGGTCTTAAGTAGATTTTTTAGGGAGAATGTCATCTTCATATGAGGAGTTGATGGTTCATTGTCAAATAGATTACCAAAAAGGGCTGTTTATAAGGATAATTGAGGCCGTATGAGGACATCCAGGCATAAAGGGATTGGTTTTGGGGCTGAATTCTCATGTTTTGACATATAATATATGATGAGAAAGTTCCTTGACAAATATAACGGGACGTCACACAATCAAAAAAGCTCAAGCAAGTGACCAGACCCGCTTCTGCTCTCAAGAGAATATATACAGAACATACATCTGGACGCCTAATTCATCCAAATTTGTCGATGAAATCTGTCCAGAGCCAGCTAACTATTTTTCATACGTATTTGGAGAATTCTTGAGCATCCATTGGGCATGATGAGCTATTCTAGTGGATACCTTGAACTTTTTGCAGCCCTAGAGAATGATTTTATCCGACTACGATTGGTTTTCTCCAACTAGAGTTCGATCCACTAATGGCTCTCAAGATGATTGTATGACGGCTATCAGATATTCGATGTAAGCCTTGAGCCGATATGGCTACACTGAAAGTGCCATTTTTGATTTGAAATTCGACGCTGAATCTAAGTTCGTAGTCTGTTTCGTCAAAAAAGGTGAACCCAAGCCTTAACTTCCGATTTCCGATGGAAATACGATTTTTTAGGTTAAACCCTCGCTGAACCCGATTTGATCAATCCTATGTGAGCCTGGGATACACTGGGAAAGCCATTTCTCGGGCTAAATATCATGCTGGATTCAAATTTATGGTTAGTTTCAGCAAAAAAAGGATCGGCGAGGAGTATATTTTCGATTCCCGGTGAAAAAACTGTTTATTTCGGGTTAAAACTGCGCTAGATTTAGTTGAGCGACTCGATGTGCACTTGGGATATACTGAAAAAGCCATCATCCGTGCAAAATCTCATGCTGAATCCGAGTTCGGGGTCAATTTTGGCGAAAAGAGTGACCCTGAGCCCTTTTTTCTCCAATTCACGATGGAAAAGTTGGTCAATGGGTTAGAATTCCGCTCAACCTGATCTGAGCGACTCGGTGAAAGCCTGTGAGACACTGGACAAGGCGTTTTCCGAGTGAGAGACACTGAAATCGAGTTTGGGATGAATCTCGTTCTACAGTATGAGCCCGATTCCTAAATTCTCGATTTTCGACGAGAACCCTCTATTTATTTTTTTTTTCCAAGGTGGAACGCCGCACAGTGGGATATTTTAAAGAGTGAACTTCGAATTCTGATATCTATAGAAAGATTGGTTGCAGAGCATCAAAACTCCTTTTGGATTGGGGCTATGTTCGATGCGGGTAAAAAAAATCATGAGGAAAATCTCAGAGTTCCTCCCCTTCCCCCCAAAGATGGTGGTACATCGTACCATCTTGTCAGGCTTTCAATGATTCTGGGTTTTGCAAGTTCTTGATTCGATATTGGTGGGCGTGGATAAGATTATTCCAAGTAATCATGACCGCTGAATCAGAATCGGGAGCAGAATTTGTGATACACAAAATCGCCGTTTCAGAATGGCGGTTGAAAACCAGAATTTGTAATTGTCCGGTATGGAACAAAGGGTATAGCCGGGTAAGATGGTGAAAATTGCCCACGAGCCGATCTGGATAAAAAAATTACCATTCGATAGGGTGTGCTGAGGGGATGTTTCCCAACAACTTTCAGCCCTTAAGGTCAAAGGGGGTTGAAACTACATCCAATAACGACTTTTTCACCAAAAAAATCATAACTCCGAGTCAAATGAACCGAATCGGACGTTTTGAAAAAGGAACATTTTGTCTTCCTAAGACGCATCTGATGAAATTTTTTTCAGAATTTTTGGCGCCAAATTCGAATTATGGAAGCAATTTTTAAATTTCAAAATTCGATTAAAAAAAAATAAAAAATACACCCCCTCTGGAAAAAAAATATTTTGTTCATCTTGTCGGAATCTACTAAAAAATG